>JBBPNA010000359.1:0-26441 GCA_038090555.1 Boletus subcaerulescens | reverse complement strand
AGTGATGTCACAGTGTGACATGTAGTGATGTCTAGGATAAGATGCTAGACAATGTCTAGGGTGTGACTATTGTGTGACCAGTTATAACTGATTAGGAATCAGTTACTAGTGAAAGTGTAGTGTCCGGGTTATAGGGGTTAATTGTGGTTATCTGGTGTTCTAGCTATAGGAAAGAGGAGGAAAAATAGGGAAATAATCTGGTGGATAGTAGTGTCTGTTACACCTCTCAAACTAAATGACTCCCTGTGGAAACTGGTATGACCGGGTCTAGCCCAGTATCTACAAATCTCAACCAAATCTTATGTAACTATAGAAAATGGGCATGCTCACTCGTGCTTCTTTTGCAGTTGGAAATCTTAGTTTGGTTATATGGGGCAGATATGGGGTGGTGCCGGGGGACATGGGACATGTGTTTAGACTTTTGTAGTTACAAGAATAGGCAACAGAGGCATATGATAGTGGTCCAAGAGAGCAGTCCTCATCAATGTCCTCTTTGTCTTCATCCAAAAATCTATTAAGAGCTTGGGAACTAGATCAATTACAGGGTGGGATGTGCCCACGTAAAGTTCACAAATGTGATCCAGTGCTGCAGGATCTACCATCACCCAGAATGTGTGTCAGAGATCATATTTCTCCTTGTCGAACTCCGGCTGAGATCCGGAGGGTTTGATGTTTGATGGAACAAAGTCCAGAGGTAGTAGACCAACTCCGAGGATAATGGAACGAAGTCCGTTCGGAGATGATAGATAGGGGCTCCGACGTTTGTCACTGACTAGTAGCGACATCCGGAGATGTCGGAGGACGGAGGGGCCAAGGAGCGGAGGGGGTGAGGACATCGGCGCAGGACTTATGTGTTGTGCCCTTGCCAGACTCATGGGTCCTTGTATTTCAGGGGGTCATGGATTTTAAGGAGGAGATGAGGAGATCATAGGGAAGGAGCGAGATTGGAAGTAATAGGGCTTTAGTTGATTTTCATACTAAAGGTACGACAGATTATTACAGGGGATTTATATACTACTCGAAACCTGGAAGAAGTCCAGATCCGAGACTAATGCGCGAAGGCGATGTACATTGGATCGGAATGATGAACAACGGAACACAGAGCACAGCCAGGATGGGCTGTACCAATTGACAGGTGAAATACAAGCTAGAGCTGAAGGGGGTTGATTAGAGGTACAGAATTCAGAGGTACAGGTCCGAGGTATGTCCATTGACTTGAGGTCAAAAGTACTCTGAGGTATTCCGGAGTTGGAACGGAGTTGGACTTGTCAAATATCTTGGTCTGAGGTAAACGGTGTTCCGAGGTATTCCGGAGTTGGCCGGAGTTGGACTTGGTGGATTTCTGGATTGTGGACTTGGTGGATTTCTGGGTCGTGACAATGTGTCAGTTACTGGTATATGTGTCATGGTAACGAGACTGACCTTGAAATCGAGAGTGCCAAAGTCCTCTGATGAAGTGAAAATGAGTTCAGGAAGATCATGCCAGTGGGGGAGTGCCTTTCAATTAATGATAGGCCCTGATAGCGACTGGAATGAGGGCACTGTCAGAACGAACATGCTACATCGAGATAGACCAGGAAGGCTTCAGGGTGAGTGGATTGAGTTAAGTGATGTCAAGCGCAATTTGAAGCACAGAAAGGATGAAGTAGACATTGGATATGATGGGGAATGCCTAAGGAGCAAGGAGAACGAGCGTGTCATTGAAACGAACACACTATGTTGAGTTAGAGGGCCAGGATTGCTGCAGGTGAGCAGGAGGCGATGGGACACATTGAAGGTGATTGGAGAAGCGAAAATAATGGTGGTGATGTGCAAACGGATGGAATAAGTGTCTGAAAAATGGTGCAATGAGCATGCCATGCCATGAGTCGAAACAAACACACTAGATGGATACCAGGCAGATCCAACAACCCCACACTAATCCAAACCCACCATGTCAATGAGGGCAACTGAAAACGAGATCTAGAGCAGTCAGCGACACCCAGATGAGGAGAACGACTCACTACAATGAACTGCAACATCGAGACCAAATTGGATGAGTTGGATGCGTCATATACACACCAAAGACATCGGGGATGCACCCCAGATTGACGACGAATCTGTGCGATAAGTTGCAGATCTGGCCAAGGACAGTCAAGCACATGGACCTAGAGAGCGGGCCGAGATTTGAGACAAGTGGAAGCTGCGACTTACATAATCAGACAACCATGCCAATGCATATGCAGCACAACACAACCACGATTTCAAGCACAATATCATTTGTTTTATTTTAGTATTTATGTCTTTCCTTTTCACTACAGTAGACCCCATATCCATTTGAGGGGTAGATAGCAAGTGGTGTGTGGCTGTATTACCTAATAACGTATTACCACTTTTTATATGGTAAAGTAGCTTTACTTTTGTGACTACTTGTACTATGCTTGCCTCTTCTCTTTGGTTTTTGGCTCAATTTTCTAACTATATCAAACCATCTGACATAGTAGGTTCATATCTCTCATATGCTTTCCTTGTCATATAATAAGTAGAAAATACATCTCGACTCATGCATATCTAGTTATGTTCTCCATGTTGAAAGAACACATACTTACAGTCACGTGATCTTATATTAAGTAAGCATTACAAAGTGTATATAAGACTCTGCTGAGTCTGAATAATATATCTCTCTTGACCAGCAACTGCTATTATCTTTGAGAACTCCCAACCCTCCAAGGTAAGTAACTCTAGAGTAGATTCCTAAGTAGCCCATGCAACAACACCGGCTACTAGCTATTGCAACAGGTTATGAGCCCTGCAGCTCTGACATCTGCTCATAGATGAAACCCTTGGACACAGGCTGTTCTGTGTGGAAACACCGAACACTCTTTGATGCAGCCACACTCAGAAGCAGCAGCCATCAGACTCTGGATGTAGGGGGTCGCTATGACCCTACATTCTGGAAGCTCTGACTGTTCAGTGATGCAAATGTTTTTTCTCGCTCCCTTCATTGGTTCATACTGATATGTTATCTTCCCCAAGAACCTACATACCAATGCCTATTCCTCAACGTCTCACCATCCTTGATAACCCAACCATCAACTGGTCTGATGCTCCTGGCCTCTCATGGAAAGAAGGACATCCACATGGCAACTGGACAGGACCTTATGGTCCTGTATGGGAAGACCTCCCAGACTTCAATTTCGACCTCCCACAATGGAATATAGAATATCAGGACGATGAAGAAATCTACCAAGAATACTACTCTGTCCATGACAGGCTTAAGGACAATATGCGCTTACCAGATGTCCCAGAGGATATATCTCTGCCAGTTACCACTGGCTTCCATCACCAGCACATTCACTCTGCCTTCACAGAGGATGGCCCCTTTGGCACTCCTGCCTCCATCACTTTCCTTGAACATATTGAGGAGACCCCTCCTGCTGAATCCCCTTAAAAGGATGAAAGTGACATAGAGGAGGATGTGATGAGCACGAGTGACATGGATGTCGATGAGTTCATGGAGAGACTCTTCAATGAGGTGCCCCAGTGGCAAGTCCCTCTCTTCCTTTGTCTGTTTCTAACAGGCACTGACATGTGGTCTTTATTGCCTCAGATTGTATATAACTTGCATATGTTTGTAGTAGATGTAGACAATGCAACTACTGCTCCTCCCTTCTCCATGTGTGACCGCTGTAAAAAGCAGAAAATACTAAGAGCAAAGGAAAGGAAAGAGAACATGACGACCACCTTCCTCATGATAGGTGGCTCCTTGATTCAGGAGCTTCATCACACTACACCAATGGTCTAAATGATCTGGTTGAGTATTCTGCTTTTACACAACCTACCTACTCCCAGATTGCTAATGGTTGTGCACCAATTAAAGGCAAAGGTACAGCAATTATTCGCTTCCAAGGTAGGCTTGTGCAGTTATTGCTGGTCATTTACATGCCATCATGCACAATAAAACTCATATCTATGGGTACCTTGTTAACCAATGCCTCCATGACACTCCAGACCACTCCCGATCACATCAATATATTTGATAAATGCACTAAGTAAATGGTACTGAGTTTCCACTCACATGGCAACACAATGTACTGAATGCATGCCCCACTGTTTGTTCTCAAGCTCACTTATTGTCAATGGCCTCTGTGGACTATGAACTCCGCCACTGCCACTTAGGCCACCCTTTGTGCAATGTGCTCTGCGCTGCAAAGAAGCACATCAAGGACTTTCCAGATGTCAATATTCCATCCACCGCTCCTATATGCTCTGGTTGTGAGCTTGGTAAACAACCAAATTGTACTTTTTCTCATAGCAAGAAGTGCACAAGCACTCCCTTTGAGTTAATTCATTCTAACCTCAAATCGTTTGAAACTTAATTATACCACAAGTACAAGTACACTGTCGTCTTTTATAATGACTACACCTCAATGGCTTGGATAGTCCTGATTAAAATCAAGGATTAGACACTTCATGCAACCAAGCAGTTTCACACCTTTATGCACACTCAGTTCAATGCCATGATAAAACACTGGCGCTCTGATGCAGGGGGAGAATATACCTCCAAAGCCTTCACTGAGTATATGTGCAATAATGGCATACACATTCAATAATCCGCCCCCTATGCTCACCAGCAGAACGGATGTGTGGAACGCCTAATCCGTACCATTATGGACAAGGCACAACCCATGTGACTGCAGGCTTGCCTGCCTGATTCCTATTGGGAGTTCGCGGTACTACATGCACTTCATCTGTATAATTGCACCCCTTCACATTGGCTTCAATGGAGGATGCCATCCAAGATGCTCACAGGTGAAAAGCCTACTTTTTCGCATCTTTGGGTTTTTGGCTGTGGCACATACATCCACTTACCAGTTGAGATTCATAAAGGCAAATTGCAGCCTAAATCGCAATTGATGATCTACCTGGGCATATCCACTGGTAGTGATTCAAACTATCTTTTCATGCACCCTAATAATGCACTACACACATCAGCCCATGCCATATTTTATGAGCACCTCTTCCCAAAGTGTTCAAAGGCTCAGCCACACCGGCTGATTAACCACCTGCTGCATTCTCACTCTCATAATGACGAGTCTTCAGATTCAGATTCTGAACCATCAGACTTGGAGTCAGATGCAGAACCCGCTCCTCCTACTGTCCATCATCGCTTGGCCCCCAGGCCTCCTACTCCACCTCCAGCAGCACCTCCTAGGGTACCTACACTGCCCCTGGCTCCACCGGCACCTCCGGTTATCCCTCCTCCTCGTCTGCCTCTGCCTTCACCTGCTCGGCCAGAGCACCCACAGCGAGAGCGCTGCACCCCCTTCCATCCTGGAAATATATATGGGGAGCACCATGAACTGCTAAAGCAGCTCTGAGACATTGAACACACCTCTGACTGGCACAGACTCATTAAAGAAGCATTGGCTGGACCTTCAGATTCACCTGTTGTCCCTGGTGGTATGCCTCCGTCCCCAACTCCATCGGAAGATGATGTAGAGTGCATAACCAGGAAAGGGGGAGACGCATTGGTTTCATACCTCTGCAGCTGTGTCTTCCCACTGGAAATAGAACAGTCCAATGTGAACTATTGCGAATGGACATACTGCGACATCCTCAAGTTACCACAAGAGGAACAAACCCTTTGGCGTAAAGCCTGCCATGATGAGTTACAGATACTCAAGGATTGCAAGGTTTATGAAATTGTGGATTGACCCACAAAAAGGAAGGTTATTAAAAACTGATGGGTCTTTGATGTAAAATCAGATGGTAGAAAGAAAGCCTGGCTTATTGCCAAAGGCTTCTCCCAAGTAGAAGGGATTGATTTCAATCAGATATTCTTCTCCATCATATACTTTGAGACAGTGAGGTGCATGCTCGCCCTTGCAGCAATAGAGAACTGGAACATCACAGATCTCAATGTCCAATCTGCCTACCTATATGGCAAACTGGACGAAGAACTATACATGGACTTCCCTGAAGGCTTTATGCCCCCTCACCTCAAAGGGAAGGTCTTGAGACTACTACATGCCCTATATGGCCTTAAGCAAGCCGGACTAGCTTGGTGGCGCAAACTCGACAAATCCATGAAAGAACTGGGCTTCACGTGTCTTAAAACAGATGCTGGCCTATTCATCTATTGCAAGGGCAAAGAGCTTGTCCTAGTGATCATCTACGTAAATGACACCATCTTCTGCAGCCCCAACAAACCTTTCATAGACAAGGTTAAGGCTGCATTCATGAAGAAGTGGGACTGTTGCAACTTAGGAGAAACATGTGAATTCCTATGAATGAACATATGTAGAGAAGGTCAAACAATTAAGATAGACCAGCAAGAATACCTCAACAAAGTCATAGAGCAATGCGGCATGACTAACACAAAAATCGCCAACACCCCTCACCCTCAGGGCTACTATCCAGAGAAGAATGATCTCCCTGTCCAACTGGAACTTTGGACGTGATTCCAACAGGTCATCAGATCATTGCTGTATCTTATGATCAGCACAAGACCTGACATTTCATATGTGGTTACCCAACTTGCCCGCATATCTGCAAACCCATCAGAAGAGCATCTGAACAAGGCTCTATACATTTGCTCATACCTTCTTGGCACCCGAGACTACTCTCTCATATACAGCAGCAAGACTGGTAAAGGCATCATTGCCTGCACTGACTCTGATTGGGGACAAGACAAAGTCATGTCTCACTCACAAACAGGCTTCTATCTGAAATTTGCAGATGGTGTGTTTTTGTGGAATTCACACTTACAAAAAACCACAGCTCTGTCTTCTACGGAAGCTGAGTACATGGCCTTGAGCGACTGTACATGCCAGGCTATTTGGATTCATCAGATGATGGAAGAACTTGGCTATGGCCTTGGCCCCATCCCCATTTGTGGTGACAATCAAGGTTTGCTCTTCATTCCACAGAACCCAGTTACTAAAAAATGTTCCAAACATATCCAGATCTGTTACCACTTCATATGTGATGCTGTGATGCTATGGAAGCAGGTAGAGCTACTCTTTATCCCAGGGTCTGACAATCCCATGGATATGTTCACTAAGCACCTTGGACATGTCAAGTTCAAGGAGTTTCACTCCCAGCTTGGTTTGGAATTCAACTTGCCATCATAAGACTGTGCGGAAGTTTCTATTTACTTTATATTCCTCACTTTGATATCTATGTATCTACCATATACTAGACAAGGGGGAGTGTTGAAAGGACATGTACTTACAGTCACATGACCTTATATTAAGTAAGCATTACAAAGCATATATAAGACTCTGCTGAGTCTGAATAATATATATATATATATTTAATCCTTGTTTACTGTCCAGTAGGGCTTAGCCCTATGTTAGACATTACATGTGAGTGGGCATAACCATCAAGAAAAGGATAAACTTGTGGGGGTGGAGATGTAGGTAACATGCACAAAGGCAGGGGTTAAACAGTTGTGGTTAAAGATCCAAATTGCAGTGAACCTCATCAGGGGCATCTGAGGATGCGTCCAATAAAGCAAACACAGTACTAGGGTCCAACTTTAGTACAGCTACATACTGAGAGACATGAGAGTCCCCTTTGGGAAAAGAAACACTGATGATGGCCAATGCAAAAGCCAGGATAGAAGTAACACTGCGCACAATGCTGGTGTCCAAAAAGTTGATGGTCTGTTTGCTGAATTGGTGGAGATGATGAGCAGCTGCATGGATGAAATGGGAGGGTGGAAAAGACTCCAGCAGGAGGGAGTTGGCTGTCTGCTCAACAATGGTTGAGCCCTGCACTTCAAAGGATTTCTGTGTCACAGAGGGAGTTGCAGAGGGTGACTCCAGGATGGTAGGAAGGGGGGAGCTCATGGCTGTTTGGTGGGAGGAGGGGGTTGTGGCTTGCACCTTCCGGGCTTTTGTGGGGGTTTGGCTGAGGTTGGGGTGGGCAGCAGCCTTGGAAAGGCAGTCACCTGTGGCCTGGGTGTCTGTGGGAGGGTAGGGTGCAACTCAGGTTTGCAGACAGGAGGGGGGGTGCTAAGGAACCCTCCTGCTGCAGGAGTTGCTTCACCTGTTGGAGCTCAAGCTCAAGGGCGGAAATGCTGCAAAAGAGCAGTAATGGCATCCAGCGGGTAAAGGGGAGGTGTCATAACAGTCCTTGGTGGACCAGGGAGAGGTCTGGAGGTGGTGTGGGAGGGCTGCAGGGGCTGTGCAAAGGCATGGGAGCACCAGCTGTAGATGAAGACTGGAGGGCCTTCAGCTGGGACCGATAGTGAATAAGCATGTTGTTTTAATACAGCTTGACAATCTTGGGTCGAACCCTGCCCTCAGAGAGGGCGTCATCTGTTAGGTGGGCTTTGAACAAGTGGAAGAGATCCACTGTCCATTGCACAGCCCTGTGGTCTGACTGGGTGCAGGCAGTGGGGATGGTGGGTACAGAAAAGGATTTGCCCTTGTTAGGGCCATCTCTGGTAGTCCAGGTCCAGGTGAAAGGGTTCTTAACAAGGTGTGCAAAGACGAACTTGGGAAATGTAGGAGGGGAGAATCACAGGTGGAACGTGCCAGAGGGGAAAGTGTGGTATTTCTTTCCAATGTCAGATAATCGGATGGTGTAGGCCGACTCTCTAGAGCAGGTGTGCTTCAAAAGGGGGGTGTTCTGAGGCTGGGAGGGGCCAGATGGGGCAGGGTCGGGGGGGTGACTGGGTGCTTATTTAGGCATGGTGGTGGTAGGTGGGAAAGAAAGCCATGGAATAATATATATCTCTCTTGACCAGCAACCGCTATCATCTCTGAGAACTCCCAACCCTCCAAGGTAAGTAACTCTGGAGTAGATTCCTAAGTAGCCCATGTGGCAACACCAGCTACTAGCTATTGCAACACTCCACAAACAAGGTTTCCATGCAGCCTCAGTGCAGTGTTTGAATTGATGCTGATCACACACTGGAGTTGCTTGATCTCCTCTATCTTGGCAAGGAGCTCTGAAATGTTAGACTGTGCGGGAAGAATGAGACCCTTGCATTATGCTGGATGAGAATGCACTCATGATGCTACTGGAGGGCGGCACCCTCAGAAGCCCCGACCCAAGTCGATCAGCTTTTGTGTTTGCACCAATGGTCTTGAAATCAATATAGGGGAATGGAGCATACTGAGCATCAGGCATCTCTTGCTCAGAATCCTTTCCTTGCTGTCCATCAATCTGCAGAAGAACCTGAGCAGCCACACACTGAGTTGGCCCAGGACTAGGGAGAGGTGACTGAGAGAGATTGGTGGAGATGGATTCCATGTGCTCCATGTGTACAGAAGGGGGTGCTGTGGCCAGGCCAGGAGGTGGTGGCTGTGGATGATCAGCAGATATGAATCCAGTTTGCTTCTTGCACACATCATGGGGGGGTCTAACCTTGAATGGGGAAAAGCATGGCAGTACGCTTTGCTTCGAGTTATACATTTTGTAAGGCTTTGCCTTTTCCAGGTATTCTGGCTCATTGCTACTGTCCACCAACTTTTTGGACTGGTGCTTTCACTTTGCCTTGAGTATGTGACTTGTCTCATTGGCCCCTTTGAGTACAGGAAGCTGTTAACACCTTGCAGATCCATTGTCACATGCAAACAACCCACTGCCGGCTCCAACATATTTGCGAATGGCCAATCTATTGAGAAATTCAGGGCATGCAGATAAATTAACCCGGTCATCTAGCAAAGGCAAGGACATTTGCGAATATGTTGGAGCCGGCAGTGGGTTGTTTGCATGTGACGATGGATCTGCAAGGTGCTAATAGCTTCCTGTACTCAAAGGGGCCAATGAGACAAGTCA
The DNA here is from genome assembly GCA_038090555.1 of Boletus subcaerulescens. Taxonomy (NCBI): domain Eukaryota; kingdom Fungi; phylum Basidiomycota; class Agaricomycetes; order Boletales; family Boletaceae; genus Boletus; species Boletus subcaerulescens. The sequence goes on along the minus strand of JBBPNA010000359.1, from coordinate 16,667 downwards.
CAAACTCAAGGCAAAGTGAAAGCGCCAGTCCGAAAAGTTGGTGGACGGCAGCAATGAGCCAGAATGCCTGGCAAAGGCAAAGCCTTACAAAATGTATAACTCGAAGCAAAGTATACCGCTGTGCTCTTCCCCATTCAAGGTTGAACACTACCATGGTGTGCACAAGAAGCAAATTGGATTCATGTCTGCTGATCGCCCACAGCCACCACCTCCCGGCCTGGCCACAGCACCCCCTTCAGTACACGTGGAGCACATGGAATCCATCTCCATCAATCTCTCTCAGTCACCTCTCCCTAGTCCTGGGCCAACTCAGTGTGTGGCTGCTTAAGTTCTTCTGCAGATTGATGGACAGCAAGGAAAGGATTCTGAGCAAGAGATGCTTGATGCTCAGTATGCTCCATTCCCCTATATTGATTTCAAGACCATTGGTGCAAACACAAAAGCTGATCGACTTGGGTCAGGGCTTCTGAGGGTGCCTGTCACAATCCATATTTCTCCAGACTGGTCTAGCTCCAGCGGAGGTCTAGAGGTATTGAGGTATAGGTGTACCAGAGCTATTGAGGTTACGAGTCAAGTCCGAGTTTGATGGACCGAAGTCCATTCAGACAAGGCATGTAGGAGGTGCCGATGTGGGTCACTGACTAGCAGCGATGCCTGGAGGTGTCAGAAGGTGAAATGACCAGGGGAGCAGAGTTGTTGAGGACATGGGTGCAGGACTTATGTGTCACACCCTTGCCAGACTCACTGGTTCTCATATTTCAGAGGTTCAGGATGAAGATTATGAAGAGGGTGTATACAGATGGGAGGTTGGGTATGGTAGACAAGGCTAGGAATAGTAAGATGAGAAGGTTGGACGAGATTAGGATAGTTTCGACGAGATATTCATACTACTATTATGACGGAGAATACAGAAGGTTATATATACTAAAAGTCCAGAGGAGATCTGGATCTGTAAATACTGTGCAAGGTGATGTACATAGGAGCAGAATGAGGATCAGAGTGGAGCATGGAACACAGCTGGGGTGGGCTGTACTGATTGACAGGTGAATTGCAAGCTAGAACTGAAGGGGGTTGATTAAAGGTACAGAGTTTGGAGGTACAAGTCCGAGGTATTCCAGAGTTGGAACAGAGTTGGAACAGAGCTGGACTTGTCAATATCTAGCTCTGAGGTCAAACAGTGTTCTGAGGTATTTAGGAATTGACCGGAGTTGGACTTGGTGAATTTCTGGGTTGTGACAGTGCTGCCCTCCAGTAGCATCATGAGTGCATTCTCGTCCAGCACAAATGAAAGGGTCTCATTCTTCCTGCACAGTCTAGCATTTCAGAGCTCCTTGCCAAGGTAGAGGAGATCAAGCAACTCCAGTGTGCGATCAGCATCAATTCAACACCACACTGAGGCTTAGCATGGAGGTAATTGAGGCCATCAGCGCTCTTGGAAAAGATTTGTAGTAGCTGATAAACAAGAAAACCTGTTGGCCATGGATGCAGATTATATAGTATTGCACAATTTTTCAACACAGGTCATTTTGCACAGATTTTTTCCTGGTGGTTTTTGTGGGATTCAAATCTGCAGTTCAGTGCTCAGTGCTCAGTGTCCTAGTCTGCACACCCATCCCCTCTGTTGTGCTTGTTTTCTTTTGTACTGCAGCCATTGCTGTTTACATCCTCACAGACAACTATGTACTCTCCGTACGTACATCCTCCAGTCTTCTCCCAACTCATCTCATCTCATGTGTTGTCCCTTGATCCAGACAGTCATCATAGTCATGTTGCTCGCCATGGATTTCTGGAACTGTAGGATATGCACCATCCTTGCTCCAACATATGCTGCTCACCAACCAATGAACCCTCAAGAACGTCGCTGGCTGGACCCTAGTTGGATTGCAGTTCTGGAATCAAGTGTGTTACTGTGCATCCACAATCCATTGACTAACAGCTGTCATCCAGGTGGATGAAGCTGGGGAAAGTTATTGGGTGTTTGAGAGTATGAGACATGAGTGGTTGCATCGTCCATGGCTCCTCCATCTAATCCATACTTGGCCTTCCTGGCCAGCAGACCCTGTGGACTCCAGGTTAGTGATGTTGTTGATCGTTACATCTATCCATACTAAATGGAGCCAGTGCGACAGGATGTTTTGGGTAGGTCCCTTTGAAAGCCATCAAGTGATGATCAGAATACATGATAATCTTGTCAGGCTGCCCTTCATGCTTTCCCAGCATTTTGGTTGCTCTACCTCATGATATCCATCGTCCAGTTCAATTTTGCATGAGTAGCTGCATATGCACGTCTTTTCCAATCACTGCTCACCATCAGTCAGTTTTGTACTAACTGTCATTCTTGCATTAGTTTAGTGTTTAATGTCACCATCGCCATAGGCTTCACATACATGTGAGTACCAATTATATATGAATCCTGTGTTCTATCTCACAGCAATACCATTCTACCAACAGGAATGCAAAGCAGTGGTGGGCAAATAGCGTTTCAGGTTCAGGTTATGGGAATGGGAATGGGTGGACTCAGTGCACAACTCTTGACCAGTGCCATTAAGAATATTGACGGTAAACTCTTCGGGTAGTATTCCATAGTCAAGCTCATATTAAACAAACAAACAACAATACATGCAAGTAGCCACATCCAATATATTGGAGGTCAAATTATTTTGGCCCAGAGCTATCCACCAACAAAGTAATGCTCACCTCCTCGGTGTTCAGGTTATGGTGATCTAGGTCTTGTAAAATGTCTGTTAGTGTTATCACAGAAATTTTGGTCTGGAAGTGCTGCAATAGAACAAGCAGGATTAGAGATCAGCATGGGTAAACCCGTGGGTACCACAGGCCCAACCTGTATCCATACCCATGCTTTACATGTACCCATCATGGGTAGATCCATGGATAGTATGGATAGTATGTAGATGACAGGTTTGATAACTACTGTAACTCGAGCTCAGTGTCAATTGCATCCCAACCCTCTGATAACACAACATCCTTGCCCTGAACTTCATCCATGACAACCACCTTCCTCACATCTCCATCTTTCCCTAGCCCCATTGGGCTCTACAAGCCAAGGCATAGGATAGCATGGACTGATTGCTATGACAGCCAGTTACGGACATATGGGAGGAGGTTGCGGCCTTGGCTAAACAGTCGCTCCACATCGACAGAGGTAGCTGCGACATGTAAATCAGTACTGGAACAGGTTAGACAATAAAAACTTACCAGGGATACTGAGGTAGTCAATTGCCATGCGAGATAGTTGAGGGAATTGCATGCAATGGTTGGTCCACCATGCCAAACCATCCTCAACGTTCTTGACATCACTTGCAAGGTAAACCTCCAGCTCACTGATGGACTGCTTGGGCTTAGGCTTGGTAAGAGAAGGTAGGTTATCGAAAACATTGTCGGATGACTCAACCTATGTGCGCAGCCACATGTGCTGTTTAGTGCACCATAATAGCACTCATTGTATGATATGTACTTACATTTGAGCTGTTTGTTGTCTCTTCCAGTTCCTTGTCAGTGCCAGGTCCAATGGGGGCATCTGGAATGTGAATTGAGGTGTAGGAATTGTTATACATGTCTGTCACGAGTTCTCTTGCAGTGTTGATCCAGTTAGCTGGCCATCCAGTACTTTTGAAATACTTGAGTTTGTGATGCGGGTGAAGAACTGTAATCCATCATGGCAGCCTATCAGTATGATAGCTATGGTAGAGACTCTACTTACCCATAGTGATGTGGTGAAAATCAAAGGTGTCCATCAGGGAATAGTACCAGTTGAGGGTCTTTTTGGCAAGGCAGATGGCGGTGTGGATTGCAATGTCAAGAACTTTCTTTTTGAGCATTTCCGTGGTGAATGTTTCATCAATATAATCCATTGCTGGAATAACCATGGTGAGGGATGGGGTACCATGGGAGAAAAACAATGTAGCATCTTTGAGAATCTGTGCGACACAGGTGTGGCGGTGTCAGTAACACAGTCACAGTCACTAGTATGCTGTGCGAACCTTGAGGACATTGCACAATTGCCAGACGAGCTGAGCAAAGGATGGTTGGTTATCATCAGGTGGTATAAGAGATCTCATGAGATAATGGAGTGTACCATGAATATGAAGTGATGAGGGTCCAGATCCTTGGATGACTTGATGATCCATATCAACACCCACAAAAGTGAATGCCAGAGTATTATGGAGAAGTAGATGAAGAGCTACCTGATGAATCAGAGGGGTCTGAGTCAGAATCAGGAAAGTAAAGGCCAGGACTCTCTCAGATCAAGTACTGCTGCTGTCTTTGTTGATCTTGCTCATAGTGTTCTGTTGACAGCTGGGAATGTTCACTAAGAGCTTGATCAAGCAAGGCCTGAGAAAGCTGCTGTTGTTGCTGTAACTCCCCCAATTCATGGTGAAGTCAGGCCTGATGCCAACATTCTAATTGAGCTACAAACTCCAGTTTCCATTGATGCTGAGCCAACTGTTGTTGTTCTAATAATCTTTGATGCTCTAATTCCAAAGCCTGAGCCTGTTGATCTGCCTCATGTCGAAAGTTAAGAGCATGTTGATATTGAACAGGTGGAGGGTGTTGAAAAGGTGAAGGAAGCATAGGATCAGATTGAATAGAGTAGAAGGTTGAAGAATAATTAGATCTCCTGGCACGACGTCTTTGGTGATTCCGTGCAGTGTAGTCCACTCTTTGAGGTACTGGCTGAGGCTGAGGCTGAGATTGAGGAGGAGGAAAAGGCAGTGAAGGAAAAGGATGGTAAGGAAAATTCACTCTCTGGGGCTGAGGCTGAGATAGTAATGGAAATGGCTGATAGTATTGGAAAGGAATAGGGACAGCAGGTTGGAGAGGTGGTAGAGGAGGAGGGAAAAGAGAGTGCCAGTGGCACATGTGTTGAACATGATGATGTTCAATCTGATGATGTGGTATGCCTGGATATTGAGCAACAGGTATAGGTGGATGATTCTAGAAGCTTATTTGAGCATTTTATATTATTTTAAAAGTCACAGAAACTTACCACCAAGGCATTTGGCATGGGCATTGGAGCCACAGGACAGGGTTGATGACAGGAAGGAGAACCAAGAACACGTTGATTATGCTCAGTCTGACGGCAGGAAGCTCAGGGAGAAGTAGATGGAGTAGCCCTGATATACATGTTGCATCAGCATTGATACAAATTTTGTATGCTGAGATGCACACATTTTTCAAAGAATAAATGGATGACCTAAAGGGAGAATGTAACTATGCATTGAATATCTCTTTTTATATAAAAAGAGTAAAAGGACAGGCTAATCCTGTTGTTAAGCTATCTCATGATGTGATGATGTGACAATAACTGTAATCATGTGAACAGTAGACATTATCAATGTGTCTTACGTAGCAGCCTCTAGCACTCTGCTAATACACCCCCTTGTGCACTATGGGGAGAACAACTTTATCCTTATTTAATACAGCAGATGACTGTATGACTACGCATGAGTGCATATGACTAAGTGTCAAGTATTTGGGCACTGTCTTGAGACCACTTAACCCTATGGCCTGGGTGTAATATGAGAGAGCAAAGAAAGGATGGGGGAACAAGATGATGGTGAAAGGAAAGAAAGAAGCAAAAGCAGCGCAACAGAGGTCATTATGGATTAATTTATCCATTATCAAACTGTCACCAAGTATAATTGTGATTGTGATTGTGTGATTGTAATCAAAGCCATCAATTCTTTTGAAATTCACTAATATACATACAAACTGTTATGAAATTAAAGCAGTATAGTAGGACTAATTTTTGCGAATTTTTGGTGGGTTTTTTTAGCATAGTTGGCATTTTTTTGAGTTGTGTGGTCAGTCAGTCACGAGTGGACAACGGCTGAGTTCAAAAGCCACATAGTTTGTGTCAAGCAAAAAAAAAAAAAAAAAAAATGAAATATGCAAGAAAAATGTTGGATAAAAGTTCATAAGGCCATTATCTGCTCACTTTAAGATTGTTTAAAGCCTTGGACACTGCATCCTGTATGAGGACAGACAAGAATAGTGTCAAGAGCATCACCACCTGCTGGACAATGTCTTGTATCAGTGGAATGGGATTGGCATGTGATGGTGGTGCATAACTACTGCTATAGTTGTGCACAGGATCCAAAGACTCTTTGGAGATTACAGTTGTAGTGCGTACATATTGATAAGGAAGGAGGATTCCACCAGAGACTGTTTGACACTGTTTCTGCCAGGACGTGCTTGCCTTAAGATATTAAGGAAGTATGTTTTCTGGTGCTCTAGCTAGGGTATGCACACTCAGACCATAGATGTAATTTTCTGTTGCACATATATGTCCAGCCTGGAGTGCTTCAATGTTGTCCACCATGTCATCCTCCCGCATGGCCTCTGATGAGCATCTAAATTTGCATTTTCAGGCAGCTTGGATGTGACACCATGAATTGATAGTCAGAGCATAGTTGAGGCAAGGCAGGCTATACTTTGTCATCACTGCAGAAAGATCTTCAGAGGCAAATGGACAGTTGAAATTTACAAAGAGGTGGTTTCGGTACAACTCTTTGACTTGGAGCTTGTTGGAAAAACATATATGTGCTGCAATCTCTGTGAATGATCGGGCCAGTGCAAGGCCTTAAATCAAGATGTCGCTCATAATGGCATCTAGGATATGAGGAATAAGCTTGTTGTGTTCAGTGAGTGCTGTGGTCTTCATGTATTAACAGAGAATGGTGAGGTGTTTGCCAAGCATAACTAGGCTCTATGTAGGCCAGGTCTTGGTGTTATGGTAGGTTAATGCTGTGAGTTCTGTGTCACAACTTGGAGCTCCATTTAGCATTTCTGCTTGTAAAAGAAGGAGGAGCTGCATCTCAGCATAACTTTGCAACCATGCCCTCAAGGCTCCCTTGTTCCACTCTATCTCACCATTCACCACTTTATCCCAGTGTTTGAATCTACCATCACCTCTGACCACTGCTTGAACTAATCAACCTCTGGATGCAAAGGCTTTGTTTCACTGATCAGCTATGAATAAATAACCAACATCTTTGTTGGTGAGGTCATCTGTGATGGCAACATATTCCACTCTCATAGACAATCCATCCATTATTTTTTGTTTCCATAATTCGATTAGCTTGGCTTCAATGTCTGTAAACATGTCACAGATGCTGTCAAAGTGAATTGATTCACCCTTGAACAACATGGACTTCCAGTGGGTGTTTTGGACCAGCTCACTCGCGAAAATGGTCAAAGTTGTCAAGCTAAAACTGGATGGACAGAACTGGTCGGAATAGCACAGAACATATGGAAGATTGCTAACATATAGCAAGTAGTCAATTACCTCGTGGGAACACCACCAGACCCATTCAAAGATGTTTACAACTCACTTGCAAAACACATAATTGAATATACAGTTCCCAAACCCATTTTCAAGTATTTTCAACACTTAGGTATAGCATAGGAATATATAAACTACCTAACAGAACGATTTGACCATGTGTGTAGATGCCAGGCACTCAGAGAGGCCACCAGCAGCATAATGTGTGACTCAGAAGTCCCTCGCGCAGCCACAATGCAGCCACCCAAACACCAACTACAAGTCAGACAGGCGGAAGGACAGACAGCAGAACCATGGCCATGGAAGATCACTGCACAGCCACAGTCCAGCACCAGACACCCCAAATGACAAGTCAGCAGGTCCACAAAGAAACTGCTGACATTGCGAACTCAAATGCAAGATGTGCCAAGCCAATGAGGCCAGCAGACATATCATACAATCAACCGGATGAGCTGCTTGAGGAGTGGGCTTGGGATGAGGACGATGAGATCAACGAAATGGTCTGAAGGACAACAGTAGACAGAAGCATGACCATGGAAGTCCATTGCACAGCCACGGTCCAGCCCCAATTCCAAACGACGAGTCAGCAAGTCCATGAAGAGACTGCTGACATTGAGAACCTGTACATAACATGCACCAAGCCTACAATGCCAGCTGACAAGTCGCATAACTCACAAGACAAGCTGCTCAAGTTGAGAGCAGGCAAGGAAGTTGAGGTTGAGGGGGGGAAGATGATGGCTAATGAAGAACATTGAGTGTATGAGTGCATCAATGACAAAACCAGTCGGGTGGACACATCCGAAGACCATAGCACAACAACAATACCACACGCACCCCAGAGCATGTCACTCGAGGGGGAGTGCACACCTCAGGCAAGTGACAGCAGCCTTGAGTTCACTGTATGCGAGCCATACCATGCCAAGGCCACTCAGAACCAAGGTGATCAAACAGCCACCAGTGCGAGTGTACAAAGTGCATTGCATGACCACCCAGCCAACTCAGAACTTACTAGAGTTTTCACAGTTTTCCACAGTAGCGATAAAAGTTGTGGTCTTTGAATCAATGACAACTGACAGTGCAGGGCAAGTCAAACAAGTCATGGCTGTCGACAAGGATATGGGCGAGATAAGGATGGTTGGGGTTGTACACCTGTGGCAATAGTGTGATTTGACAAGAACCCCAGGATCCATCAGTATGAGGAAAAGGAGTCTCATCTTGAAAAATGGGATTAGAAATATATGGGGCATTCTGGGCAAGAACAAGAGTGCCATCAGGCAAGGTGGACCATTTGTGAAAGCCAATGCCACTGAACAAGACTGAAACCATCATGTCAGACAAAAGTCCTGCCTCATCAAGGAGAGAAGATACACACTTGGACATATTGACAATTATAATGTTTTCAAATGTAACAGTCTTTAGAAGGCAAATGAAAGAACTGAATGAAAAGATGGACAATGGGTTGTGGCCAGAAACTTACTATATTCATTATTTATATCCTACATGGTAAACAAAGATGTGGATAGTAATGTGGCCCAAGCTAAAAAAAAAAGTTATATATAAAACAGTGTCCACACTATTAATGAGTTAAAAGAGGACAATGTTCTCATTGTCAGATGAATTGGCATCCATGCCAGAAAAGAACAGTACTGGCTACAAAATGATGTTCTCATCGCTGAATAGAATGAGCTGAGACAGAGAGGAGGAGAAGAGAGCAAAACCTGCCTTCACACATGAGAGGATGGACAGTCAGACTCCGGTACAAGAATGGGTGGTGGATTCAGAGTATCCTGCACCTAAGAAACGAAAAACAATGTGATATATCAGGATTATAGAATGAAGGCATATCTAGATCCCATCCATTACATCCCTACCAAGGCAGCATCATATAAAATTGTGGTGGGGAAGAGCACTGTAGAAAACAACCAGGTGCAGTGTAGTATCAGTATCAAGTGCATTTGAAGAGAACATGTTGCGTACACAAATATAAACAATGGAGTTATTTTGTAGCAAGTGATTACTACTGTAATCAGTAGTACCCACTAGTCAGTAGCATAGTCAGTACCATAATCAGTGTATTCAGTATCAATGCTCACAGTTTGATGATGACCAAAGAACAATGGTTGATTATGCTACTACTACTACAAGAGAATTCTCATATACCTAAACTATTTGCCATCTTGAAAGAGCTTTGAACTATGAGCAATCGTTCCCAGGATCACAATAGTTGGGATGAGAAAAGTACTGGTGCTCCTTATCCACATTGTTGCAGCCCATGAACTTCAGAAGATCTTTTGCAATCTGCTGCCCATGCATTACCACCTTGGTTGGTCAGATGTTGTGTCCAGATATTTTATATGTCTTGGGGTGTAGGACCATGTGGCACAGGGTGATGAGGGAGCATTGCTTCAAACCTAACCATAATCAAACAAAACTCTAAGCAAGAATCAATCATAACTCACTATGGTTGGAATCTGAATGAGGAAGATCAATATTTATCTGGATGAGTGTTTCAAATATGTGGTGGTGAACCTGATTTGTGAGACTGCCTGCACAAGCCACATTGAACTAATGCTCAAGCTGAGTGAGATGGAGACTATTGTACAAATAAAAGTGGTATATATCTTGTGTTTGTTGAATAGAGCATCACATGGAGTTTGACTCCATCTGATGGTTAATCCATCAACAAGCATACTACATGGAACTTGTGGTTAACAATGCAATTAAGAAACTAAATTCATGTATCTGATGGATGGAGGCATTGTGCACTGAGTTAAGGGGATATCTAAAGTAAACCTGCACTGAGAAGGGTCATTGATCCCAGCAATCAACTTGGACATTGTTCCATGGACAAGGGGGTGTGCAAAGTCAGCAATGTGAATAGCAGCATCTTGAAAAGGCATTAAGGATGGAATGAACAGAATAAACAATGACAGACCATGCATATCAATCAACATATTGGGTGATATACCCATGGATTGAAGGAGTCTATCCTTGCTGAACTGAAAAGAACTAGAATTTTTGAAGTTGGGAACAAGGACTGGGCAATTGATGGAAAGAGATTTGTGTATACTGACGATAAGGTTGAATGAATCTCTATACAAGGAAGGATCCATGATATCAATGAACGAACTTCCCAGAAGAGCCTATGGAATCATCTTGAAGGAGATTTAAAAGTGGGAGCAACAGTCCTGAGTCTGCTGGGCCATTCAATGACTGTGGCAGACTCCCACAGACACCTGAAACAAAATCAAGTTGTCAAGGTAAGGGAGAGGCAGGAGGTAATCCAGAGGGTGCTAGAGCAAACAATGGTCCAGATAGGAAAGCAGGGTCAATAGGGGTGGAGAGAGGACCAATGTTTCCTGTCATTGCCTGAGGAGCAGACAATGGTCCAGGTTCAAGAGCATTAGTGTTTGAGTGGCCACTGATGATGGTCTGTTCTCTTGCATGGTGTTCGCAAAATGCCCTTTGAGTCTCTCTCCTCTTTTGTTTGTAAGCCTCTAAGGCCACAGGATCATTAAAATTATAGTATGTAAATTCTATAAAGAGTAAAAATACTTACACTTGAAGTCTCTCCATCTTACATTCAAATGCTCTCTTGTTATCAGCAGCCTGATCCTGAGACCAAGAAAGACAATCACTTCAGTCACGACAAGTCAAGTCGTCGACTTACCCTGGACATCGTAGATGATTGTAGTGGAAAAGTGTGTTGAAGTGGAATGGATGTGGACAACAAAAGAGGTGGCATAGTATAAACAAAGCAAAAAAATCATGCTAATGGTTCTGACAGACAAGAACTGGTGTGTTCTCAAGTCCAGAGTTATAGATACATCTGTAAGGCCTGCATAATCATCCATATAACAACATTCAAATAATTGAAGTATTGATCACAATACCAATAATGGTTACTGCAATCACAATCATACATTTCTACAAAAGGTAATCTAGAAGAGATGAAGTCCATACTGCATACATAAAAAATGACAATATTTATGTTGTCAGATAGGATAAAGAGAATAGGATTTGAACCCTTCCCAATGCACAAGAGGACAAGCAGTCAGGCTCATGTGCAAGATGAATGAAAGGATGAGAAGTGCCAACTGTTTGTATGTGTTTGTGTAGACAATTAACTGCTCTGCAATGATCAGTATAGTAACCAATAGTTAGACATAGGTGATTAGTATTTCTAAAACCAATATTGTTCCCCAATAACAACATGTATTATGTGCAGCAATAGAATATGGCACAAAAGCAAGATTTGAGAATTTACAATAAAACAATCGATAATATAAACATCATACACTATAAAAGTATTCTTGTATCATTGGAGTGCTATGGGATGAGTGGTATCATTGGAAATATCAGCAATCAATGGATGTGCACTCAGAAAAGAGACAACCTTTGAACAGGAAAAGCTTTTAATCCGCAAATTGCCCAGGCTGCAAACATACAAGAGGGCAAAATAGACCTGACCTATGATGCTATGGTGTCATATATTGCAATGCAAAGAGTCGGCTTACCCCTGGTGAATACCCAAGACAGATCAATGACGAGGTTATCAAATGAATGTCCTTGACTTTTATGGATGGTAATGGCCCAGGCCAAAATTAATGTAATCTAAACTCATATGAGCAACACATTAAAAAACAAATAAGAAAATTCACCTGAATTTGTTTGATGGTGGGTTTGCCATCAATGTCGGTTTGAAACTCCATTGGCATGATCAAGACATGCTCAGAGATGTTGTGGAGATAAGATTCCACCAAAGGAAAGCTCTTCAAAAAGGAAGAACCATCTTAAGCAGCAGAGTATAATATTGGAACACTTCCATTTGTTATCTGGATGTTATGCATGAAACCAATCTTTTTGTTGTAGTTTCCATCACCTGTGGCTTGCTTATATGTATAAAAGCCCTTAATGATGCTGATAGTACCATTGGTGAGTCCATCATCAAGATTCGTAACCAACATGACCTGTGCCCCAATTTTCAGATCAATGGTAGAATCAATGGGTAAAACCTTGAAAAGGATTTCTAGCCTTGTATCACTATGCCAATCATAGGATCAAAAGGTTAGCACAGGGGATTTGATGGATGAGAGACAGTGTTTATTGAATGTCATGACCTCCTTGTGCATCAGAAATAGATAGATAGGGTCATAGCTGAGTAGAAAGTCTTGTTGGATAGCATGCAATAGGGTGGATAAAAAAGCAATACTATTAGTGTCCAGATTGACGACGTGACAACTGTTGAGCACGTCAATGAGATCATACATAATAAGATCATGACAGACAGAAGAATACCTTGTTCGTCTTATACTTTTGTCTCAATCCATCAGAGTTGTTACAACTTGTTCTTTTTCCCTTCTTCTTATGCTCTTATGCTTGTACTCGTACTGAACTTGCCAGTTCGATTCTCAACTTTGGACACTATTTCTTGTGTCGCTGACTCATCCATACCTATTCATCCATTATCTGTTATTTCACTTGCTTTGTCAGCGACTACTTCCTCCACCTTCCATTCCATTCTATGACTCTCCATACCTACCCTAATTATGCCTACCCTTAACCTTGTAACCAGATATATAAACCCATGATACCTATTCCTTGTACCTTAGCTTAGATCTCCTCGAATCACATCTATCTGTCTTGGCTCCTTCTGGCTTAAACTCCAGTCGCCTTGAACCTCTGAACTCTTGAACCCTAGAACACTTGAACCTTTGACTGAGTCTGTTCCCACTCTAAAGTGGAACATCCTCCTTGGACTTCGTGCTACCATTACGTGCATGCTATCTCTTTGAACCTTCGACCTAGTCTTTCAAGGCTACGCTCGTCCCTACCTGGGCCAAGCATAACAGGAGTGGGGCCTGGGAACTGGACTTGATTTGCTTCACAGCCTCAGTAACTGTTTTTTTCAGCTTCAGTGAGGCCTGCTCAAGAATGTATGGTACTTCCTTAAAATAGTTAGATCATAGTATATAGACATAGAGAAAATAAGACATACCACCAATCCTACTACTAGTCATTCCAGTACTTGCTGTAGTGGTGACCATGAATGCGTGGCCAAATTTCTGCTTCAACACCTTAATGGTGACCTTCAACAAGTATGATTTGCTGCATCCTAAAATAATCTTAGACTATCAAAAACTATCAATGACAACACACTTGCCTGCCCCCCTGGTTACACACAAGCTTTCTTCTGCAAGTGCCTTGGTGAAAACCTCACACTGCTGTGGATCGAGAGAGCTCACATCGATATCTTGCTTCTTAACCACAGCAGAAAAGAGATGTCATGTAGAGGGTTGTTGGCAAGTAGATTGTTGAGGCTTTACTCTTTGAAGGGACATGGATACAACTTGTTGCAAAGAGAGATGGACAGATGGAGGATGTGTCTATATGTGGTCCGACACAACTGAATTTTATCACATGCCAAAACATATGTAGGAAAGGTAGACAACAGGGCCACAATGGATGATAGGGCAGACTTAAAGAATAGATACTGGTTGCAGTACTGTATGGCGGAATAGCAAAGAATACAGAGGTTATGGTATATGAGGTATAGTGATATCAAATGTTGAACAGAGCCAGTGAAAAAACAGAAAACAGCAAAGAATGTCTTCCTCCAGATCCAAAGATAAACACAGTGGGTCTGACTTCAGGTGTAAATCATCATCAATTATGGATGAGCAGGAAACCCAGGAACTAAACTGATGTTAGATCCATGCACAAAATAAGTAGTGTGTAGTGTGTATGTACAGTGTTGCATTCAAGGCATCTTGAGTAAAAGAGAAAACAGTGTCCATGGCTCGTATAAAATCACGTGGATTAATGGCAATGGTCAAGCCAACTAGAAATAAAGGATACAATGGTCTGATTGATAGCCTGTGATGTGGAAAGCTTAGGAGGTGTACTGAGGGAAATGATGGCATCAAAGTGACTCTGGATTTGATGTAAATGTTGGAGTATTGAGAACTCAATAGATTGCAGTGCTCTACAACTTGGGTTATGGAAGAGGGTGATGAGGATAGTGTGGATGGCAGACTAGACAGGTTGACAAACATGGATTTTATGATAGTGCTAACCTGGTCCAACAATGGTGATGGATCAATTGTGAGAACAAGGATTTTGTCCATGTGGGGGCACAAGGTTAGAGCCAACTTCCAGACTGAAAGCAGATCATAGCCATCACATTTAAGGTCACCAAGATGCAAAAAGAGTCATGATAATCAAATAGTGAAACAGTCCAAAAGTTGATTGGTGGAGGGATGGGGTCCCCCATAAGTTGGTCGTGCTATGCAACAACGTGAATATACACTCTAAATTGATCACAAGCATCTACATGAACAATTGAAAGTAATCATTCGTCTGACATGATAATGGACAAGGGCCAGGAATAGAGACATCAACAGGTTTATAAACTCAGAAAGGTATGACTGTAACTGTAGATAGAAAGAAGCAGAAGCAGTGAACAGATCAGCAGCAAGACTTGTTGAATTGGAAGATCTCAAACATTGCAAACATGTGAATGATTCAATCAATCACAAAACACCCAAAAAGTGTTAGGGTTAAAATCAGATGCAACACTTGATCAAAAAAAGAAGACCAGACAAAAAATAGAGTGTCATGTGACTACAGGTGGGTTACTATGGTGATGTGTCACACTGGCTGTTTTCTGGGTAGGATTCTGGATAACTAGGGTTGAATACTGATTACAACATATGATATGCCACAAAGGTATTATGGTTGAAAGAGAAAGAGAAACTGTCTTGCAGTTAGAATTGAGTAAAGAGTGGGCTACATGCATGATATTAACTCTGATTTGTTCCAGGATGCAACATATGGTTTGGTCAAGAAGTAGTAATGTTTGAGATGTGGAAGTCAGATTGGATAATGCCAAGAGGATTGGAGAGGATGAGTTGGAGAGATGGTCCAATGTAGATCAGATAATGATCATCAAATCACTGCATGGAGGAGAGAGGTTAACAGTGAGCTGCACAAGTAGCTGTATGTGCAACCTCAGTTCATGAGTGGCCTTGCAAGTGGCAGGAATCATCTGCCTGAATTCCAATTCCGTCACACTGTAATAAAAGGCATCAAATGTGCGAGCACAATGTGATAACCTAAGACAGAGGCAGCTCAAAATTGACAAACAGAAGAGATTGTGCCCTCTATATGATTGCACTGGACACTTGTATAGAAGCTGGAGAAAGTATTTGTGATCCTTGGCATGGCAGTGCAAGACTGGACAGGGAGTATTTTGAGCATAATAAGCAACATCTGCATGAGGAAAGAAGACACAGACAGGGCAGTCTATGATGGCATACATTAGGAATTCTTTATAGCTTTGGTGATATCCTACATGGAGCATTGTATGCTATGCAGGGCTTTGTCGAGCTCAAGAGTAATGACAAAAGCAGATCAGAATAGGGAGTTGCCAGTGGCAGAAGCAAGGGTTGAAATCACTAAGTCCTCAAGTTCAAGCTGGAGCACACTGAATCCAAGACCTGAAATCTTCTGCAGCTCCATCAGAGTTGTGTGCTCCCTGCTTGGGAAAAATCATCTAGTGAAAATATGTCCCAGAGAGGAAACTAGATTCAAATGAAAAATCGAGGACTCACAATAATGGCTACAGACAAACCAAAGAAACTGCCACAATAAACACAGCAAGAATGAATAAAAGTGTGTGATCAAAGTACATGTGGAATAAAAGCAAGAGTGGACAAGGAGACAACATTAATGCCGCTGTAGAGACTGGTGTGTTTCTACAGTCATATCCTTCTATTTTCATATTGTCCATCATCTCATACCTTGTCCACACCCTATCCCATCATTTATTGTCGAAGACTGGTGTCATCCCATTAGTCTTAGCGCAGTCTATCTTGGTCTATGGCTACCATACCATTCATACTGCCCCATCGTCCATATTACCTATTAGGTTTCATTTTCTTTGGTTACATACTCACTACCACTGGCCTGAAGGGTCATTCTTTCTTATATTATGTTTCCTTGATCATAGCTAGGGTCTGAGTATGCCCAGACCATAAAGTTTGTAGACTTGGAACTTGGGCTCACAACTACCATCACCATCACCATCTACCATCTACTAACTTGTTGTCTAATGTCTTCACATCTTTCCCCTCTTTACCAATGCCTTTACCATCAACCAGACTACTGGTCTTAACGACTGACTTTATCGCTAATGATCAGACTTTGTGTTGAGAGCTAAAATGCTAATGGAAGCGGACTAGCATTTAAATTCACTTTTAAACATATTTTATATCACTGTACAGTGGGGGGACCTAGCTGTGATACTGAGTCACTGTAAAGCACTGAAAATCACTATGAATCACTGTGCAGCACTACACAG
>JBBPNA010000358.1:0-26544 GCA_038090555.1 Boletus subcaerulescens | reverse complement strand
AGTCATCCAAAACTGAAAATGAATAGGTGAGATTAATCTCTCGCTCAGCCCAAACGATGGCTGCGGCATATCCGGGTGCAGGGGAGAATGACGCAGGTAATACGATTTGTCCTCCTGCCACTGGCCTGAATGCATCGGTAAGATAAGACCGAGCAAACGCGAAAAATGCTGTGAGGGTCTTACTGGTACAAGGAGAGTGGAGGGATGGCGCCGACAGAGAATGCCATGGTAGCACCATCTATGAGGATAGGCTGAATACTCACTAAACAATGGTATTTGGATCACGAATGTCCACAAAACAAACTCGGATTTACTCACGCGCCGCGGGTGCTAGAGTGGAAACTGCCCAAACAAACACGCCTGCGATGAACGCCATGACATAGTATAACGAGCAATGTCGATTTATCACAACCAAAATCGATTCAAGGAAACCATAGGATGAGTTGGAAATCGCATTGACTGCAGATAGCTCAACGCCGCGACGGTTTTTTGGAGCGGAAAGGAGGCGAAAAAATTCTTCAGACTAAAATTGATCAATTTTATGAGGATATTCGAGCAAACGGACGCTCACCTTAAGCTCGGATAGAAAACCTTTCAGTGGGAGTAGGGCAAGACTTATGATGATGATGTTGATAGTAGTTATCGCAGATCCAATGTTGGCTAGTTGGTAAAGTCAGCGTTGATCAGAACTATGAGGGAATGCTGACTTAGGAATTGTGTTGTTGTATCAGCGGTAAGTCCTGACACCTTGGCGGGCACCACTCGATAGTGAACCACGTAGCAGAAAGCAAGGTACACAATACTAATGGTGGGGACGAACAGTAACACCCCTTGTTGCCATAAAGAAATGAACGACGATCCCTGACTAACCCGAAAAATTTCGGGAGGAGTCAGTAAAGGGACGCTAGATGTTGGGGTCTGTTCAATGTGGTCCCGGCTCTCATCAACACCTTGCCTCGAAGAAAATCCGAATGATACTCAACAATAACATCAGATGTAGCACGAGGAGAACCACGGTGGTCCAATTCAAGGTCACTGTTGCGGGGGTGGATCTTCTCTAGTATATCCGACATCTACTAGTGTCACAACTCGAAAGCAGGGTGTTTGTTGGGCGAAGAAAATGAGGGACCATCTATTTAGAGAAGTTGGAGGGCGTTTATCGTGCTGTGTTAACCATGCTTCATGATGGCTGTGGAGTCAGAGGGCGAAATCCCGGGGGTGTTGTCAAAGGCAACCGAGGCCGGGCCATCAGCATCCATAGAAGGCTGATCATGATGGGTTTCGATCATTAGCACCGCATCTTACCTTAGCTCTTGGCAGTCACTGGAACTCTATTGACAGTCCAACCTCGCGGCGGCGGTCCGCGTCATCACGACTGTCTTGGCGGGCGCTGATCAAGTACTATCATGTGGCAGGTGCCAACGCCACCATGTCACAGTGTTTCGGATGCCCAGCTATGTCTAAATTGCTCGCAACTTTAACAGGTGAACCTAGAAGCGTGGAAGAACGAAGTCTGCAATGTGCATGGCAGGACATATCGTCCAAGTTGCTCTTGAGTCTGGTAACCAGACTACTAGTTGCTCTTGTGCGCCGTTGTTCCTCGTCAGCCTTGGTCCTCACTTACAATTTGGATGATGTCCCACTGACGCCTTAGGTAGAAACCAGCTTGGTGCCGAGCCAATATAGCTTGGCAGGTGCATGGGTCACATGTTCAGGCACTCAATGCAACCACAGCAAGTTCAAATATGTCCATTGCAGGTGCGGAGATCATTGCGCCATGATGGCATTTCCGCTCTGGACAGTTTCTGTGGAATACTCCGCACCGAAACATCCTCGGTGGAGCCTGCCAGTGCTGTAAAATCAAGTAACAGCCTTATAGTCCCGAAGGCGAACAGAGGTCGATCAGATTCCGTCGGAATTTCCAATGGTATCTTGCCCGTGCTGCCTCCATGTGATGCTAATGTCCAATTGCAGATGCAAGAACCTGATGGTGGGCCATTCTTGACGTGGAACACTCCGCGTCTGGGTTGGAGCCTCGTCCTGAAGGCTATGTGACAGTGCGGACGGCGGACCAAGAGCGGTAAATTTCCCGAAGAGTTTCCATCCACGAATATCGGTAATTATTTGAAGCACTGGCGAGAGCCTATATTAATGCGGAAGTTGCCATTTTGATATCGTTAGCGACTACTTCAAGATCATACGGGACTGAATTCGCAAGTTCCAGCCCTCTTCTCTTGCACGTCTAGGATAATGTTATCGCTTCTTGCTATCTCATTACTGCTTGCGTTTGCCCGAGCTGACCCTTGTAAGACTACCTTGAACATCGTTATGAATATGTGGAGTTTCACTGACTTCGTCCCAAACAGCATGGGTTACCCTCCCCATGAATGTTCCTACGAATTTGTCTGACTTGGTCTTCAATAGTCCGCTTGTTCCAACATTATATGGGACGCCTCCTCAATTGGTCAACACCACTCTCGACCTCAACACCGACAAGATGGCCGTTTATTCAAGTAACTGTGTTTTATGCAGTGGAAACACATCCTTTGATTCCACAATGTCCACCACATTCCAGGTATTTCCCATGCATGTCAGTCATCGCTGGATGCCAACATACCGCAATCCTCCATAGGCACTAAACTATTCATGGCCGTACAATAAACGCGCCTATTTCGGAAACATGAGTAGTGACACAATGAGCTTTGGTGGTGTCCTGTCATTATCGCAGGCCGAATTTGGTTGGTTGCTGTTCATATTCGACTTTGTCTCTGCCATTGCAGCTGGTTTTCTGACTAATGACATTACGTACTAGGTCTCATTGATTCCGGTGGTGATAGCTCGCTCAGCTACCTCCTGTACAACGGGCGTCTAGGTGTCTTTCCCGATCCCGTCAACGCCACGGCTGCATCTGAGCATTTCTTATCTCGACTATATGCAAGCAAGCAACTTCTGAATCCGGTGATTGGAATGAGGTTCGACCCACTCAGTCCCAAGATCACAATCGGAGCATTGGACGAGAATGATTATCAGGGAAACCTGAACTGGGTACCAATCATCACACCAAATGCCTCGTGGAGTTTTCGAAATATGTTCACTTTGGATGGATTGAAGGGTTACAATGGCAGTGTTTTGCCAAACAGTTCCGCCACGTACGCAACTTTAGATTCAGGTGTGTCCGTGGGACTGAAATAAACCATTTTGATCATTGACATGTGTTTTTCTACAGTTTTTGTCAGTGTCAGTATACCCGAACTCACTACCTACCTTGGTGATGCGGGGTACGCTGGCCCGATTAATTATACCCACCTGCCCGACGGTATCGTCGCATACGTCTGCAACTCGTCTGAGCCCTATGTAGCTCTCACTGCAACTATCAACGGAGTGGATTATCCCATTGACTCCACAGGAAACCTTTTACGCTCGATATCTCCCATTACGGCATGGGGTACTTGCTCTGTTGGACTGTCTGCCTGGGATTCGTCACAACCTCATATCAACTTGGGATTGCCGTTTCTGAGAAGTGTTTACTTGTAAGCCGAATTCGCATTCTAACCGATGAGTCATCGAGTAAAGTTGCCCATCACGTTGTGGATAGGGCATACCGCTTCCCCACGGACTCGTGTCCTGGGTTCTATGGCTTTGCCTTTCCATCGGGAAACGTGAACCGCACCTCATCACAAATTGCACAGACGCCTGCATCGACACCTACACAGAATTCTCAGTGTCTCGTATTTTCCAGTCCCACCGCAACGCCCTCGCCGAGTTTTGAGACGGTCCAACAAATACAAACGTTGACTCAAAAGTATAGGGTGTGGGGAGAGCAGATAATGGTGAATTTGTTCGGAGAGGAAGGTTTGGGACGCAGGTGGGAGTGGAACGTGACTTCCACCTGGGCGTAATACTATTTTCTTCACGGATTCCTGAAATGTTCTGGTCTTGCCCGGTCACTCAGGCTGGTCTGACTTGGGTATGTACTATGTAGCTATTTAAATGATCACACAGCACCGCCCAATCGGTTAGGGATGAGCGAGTCCACATCAACGCTCGACTGAGGCACTGACAGAAATGGGTTTGGGGAATGTCTTATAGGTCCTTAACAGTTTACTTGTACAAGTCCACGGATCACCCAAGCCTGGAGGCGTGTACTAACTTCGTTTACAGACGGTTTCGAGAGCTTGGGAAAGTGCTGCTGAGTCATCCAGCTCGGTAACCCATTTTGTCTTTCCCGGAGGACGTGTTCACTCACCCCCACTCCGAGACAGTGCGCAAGTTCTTCGCATCCAGTGGGTGTGGAAGTTGTCTGCGTTCCAATGGGCTTTGCACGTAGTTTTCGTGCTGGCAGCACCACGTGTCGTGCGCGCCAGTTGGCTTTTCGACGGTCGACACCACTGCACACGATCCCATTACGACCCGCAGTCCTACCAGGCTCTCTGATTGCAAACCAATCTGTCAGCCAGCGGCCCTTTACATCTTCAAGACTCTCCTATGCACGGTCTTCGCCGCTCCTGTACTACCCACGCTGGTCGAACGTCAAGTCGGACGACCCCGCTGACGTCGCCGAGCCGGAGGAGTCCGAAGCAGCCGAGACGAAGGACAAGGGGAGTGGTAACCATGTAAGCATGGAAAACTCGCAGGACGAGAGCCCGGCGGGGTCCTCTGCCAGTTCGCCTCCCTCATCCTCGGGTGGGGATAACAGTGACCCAGCCGATTCCCATCCTCCCCCACCCCAACAGACTCCCACACCAAGTTCGATAGCTAAACAGTCCGTCCCGGAGATCTACCCACAGGTCCTTGCTCTCCCCATAGCTCGACGCCCTCTCTTTCCTGGTTTTTACAAGGCCGTTGTCGTTCGCAATCCCGCAGTAGTCGCTGCCATCAAGGAGATGATGAAGCGTGGACAACCCTATCTAGGCGCTTTCCTTCTCAAGGACGAAAATACCGATAGCGACGTCATTACGGATATCAACTCGGTGCACCCGGTCGGGGTTTTTGCTCAGATTACGAGCGTATTTTCTGCAAGTACTGGCGCGGGCGAAGAAAAGGAAGAAGGTCTTACGGCTGTCTTGTACCCTCATCGGCGGATAAAGATAACGGATTTACTCAAGGCTGGAGAACATCCGTCGCTTGCCAAGGTTGCGCCGGAAGACGTCCAAACTGTCTCACCGCCAGAGACGCCGCCCCCGTCATCGTCCCCCAAGCTTGCCAAGGGGGAGGTCTCCAAGATCCTTCCAGGTAAGTCATCGGTAATGTTGTTCACGATGTAGGTTTGTGACTTTGTTGTGGCGACAGGTCCGGTACAGACGTCGTTCTTACACAACCATGCTATCTCGATTGTCCAAGTCGAGAACCTCGTCACGCAGCCCTATAACAAGGACGACCAGTATATTCGCGCCTTTATGTCGGAAATCGTCTCGGTGTTCAAGGACATCGCTCAGCTCAATCCACTCTTCCGCGATCAGATCACTAACTTCTCGATTAACCAAGTCGCTTCAAATGTCTTCGACGAGCCCGATAAGCTTGCAGATTTTGCAGCGGCTGTGTCAAGTGGCGAAGTTGGCGAGCTTCAGGACGTCTTGGAGAGCCTTACGGTGGAAGACCGTCTGCGCAAGGCACTCTTGGTGCTCAAAAAGGAGCTCATTAACGCTCAGTTGCAGAGTAAGCTCTCTCGTGACGTGGATAGCAAGATTGCCAAGAGACAGCGCGAGTACTACTTGATGGAACAGCTAAAAGGGATCAAGAAGGAACTTGGAATGGAGTCGGACGGCAAAGACAAACTCATTGAAAAGTTCAAGGAGAGAGCTGCTGCGTTGAAGATGCCTGAGGGTGTTCGGAAGGTCTTTGACGAAGAGTTGAATAAACTTATGGGCTTGGAACCTGCGGCTTCGGAGGCAAACGTGACTCGTAACTACTTGGAATGGCTTACCCAGGCGAGTTTTCTCTCCTTCGTTTTATTTACATATTCATTCCTCTTTCTAGATCCCTTGGGGTCAGCATTCTGCAGAAAACTACTCCATTGCCCATGCCCAGAAGGTCCTTGACGAAGATCATTATGGCCTCAAGGATGTAAAAGATCGTATTCTCGAGTTCCTTGCAGTTGGTAAGCTCCGCGGGACGGTCGAAGGCAAAATTATTTGTCTAGTCGGTCCTCCTGGCGTTGGAAAGACCTCTATCGGCAAATCCATTGCACGTGCATTGAACAGACAATTCTTCCGGTTCTCGGTCGGCGGCTTAACTGACGTCGCTGAGATTAAAGGACATCGGAGGACATACGTTGGAGCGCTCCCCGGAAAGATCATCCAAGCCTTGAAGAGGGTTGGCACGGAGAATCCCATAGTGTTGATCGACGAAGTGGACAAGATTGGAAGGGGAATCAATGGGGATCCAGCGAGTGCACTGCTAGAGATGTTGGATCCAGAACAAAATAATGGATTCTTAGACCATTAGTGCGTGTCGGTTTTCCGTTCCCGCGAGGCTGAATGGTGTGTTGACCGGGCACGTAAAGTATGGATGTACCCGTCGATCTGTCTCGTGTTCTTTTTGTTTGCACCGGTGAGTAGCCACAACATTCGCTCAAAGAGAACTGCGCTCACGGATTTAACCGCCAGCAAATACTCTTGATACTATACCCGCTCCATTGCTCGATCGAATGGAGGTTCTGGAAGTCAGCGGCTACGTCTCTGAGGAGAAATGTGTCATTGCGGAGAAATACCTGGGTCCTCAAGCAAAGGAAGCCTCTGGACTCAAAGACGCAGATGTCCTTATCGACCCATCCACCGTAGATGTGCTCATCAAGTACTACTGCCGCGAGAGTGGTGTGCGAAATTTGAAGAAGCACATCGACAAGGTACGCCTTGATGGGGCCCTTTACTAAAATCTCTAATTCTCCCTTGGGGATTGTTCACAGATATACCGGAAAGCAGCACTCAAACTGATCCTGGACCTTGGCGAGGAGGTATTCCCCGAACCAACACCTAGACCCGAAGTATCTAGTGTGGAATCGCGAACCGTAGAATCCCAAGAGCCGCGACCAAACGAACCGAGCGAAACATCGGCCGAAACCTCGGCTCACGAACCATCAGAGCGCAAAAATGTAACGACTCAAGAGCGCCAACCACTTAAAGTCCCCGAAAACATTTATGTCAGGATTACTCCGGAAAGTCTGAAGGATTATGTCGGCCCGCCTGTGTACCACAAGGATAGGATGTATGTCACTCCGCCACCGCCCGGTGTTAGTACGGGTCTAGGCTACCTGGGCAACGGGTCAGGCGCTGTTATGCCGGTTGAAGCCACAGTAAGTGTTTAGCCGATACGTGAGCAGTGACACGAGCTCACGGGCCACACTAGAGCATGCCAGGTAAAGGTGATCTGCAATTGACTGGAAAACTCGGCGAGGTCATTCGAGAAAGCGCTCAGATTGGTTTGAGCTGGGTCAAAGCACACGCATACGAACTAGGGATAACAACGTCGCAGGATGAGCGATTTTTGACCGATCGTGACATTCACGTGCATATGCCCGAGGGTAGTATCGGCAAGGAAGGGCCGAGTGCCGGAACTGCTATTTTGTCTGCCTTTGTCTCGCTCTTTACGAAGACACAGATAAATCCTGACATTGGTGAGCATATGTTTGGTTTCTTGAAGAGCACGTGGCTAACGTACACTGTCTTTTGGTAGCGATGACCGGTGAAATTTCGCTTGTGGGTCAAGTTCTGCCTGTTGGTGGGTTGAAGGAGAAGATCCTCGCGGCGCACCGAGCAGGAATCCAGACGATTCTCGCACCTGCAGCTAACCGCGCTGACATCGAAGAGAACGTTCCGGAGAGCGTGAAGACTGGGATCCGCTTCGTGTACGTGGAGGACGTGAAGGAGGTGCTGCATGAGGTATTCAAAGGCGAGGCCGTCGCCGGGCGGTGGAAAGGCACACTATCGATATGATGGCCTCAGAAGTCAACCTTGTAGAGCAACTCGAGGTTGAAGATATGATTCACAACTGTGCGTGGGGGATAGAGTTACCTTATCAAACTAATTGGCTAGGCGTCTTGCCCCTCGATGGTCTTCGTGGAGCGGCCATATTTGTTAAGCGTGGCTCAGGATTACGGGGCCGGACGGAATGGACATTGCATCCCATGCCGTGTCCATGCATGCACAACTTCCGGAACTACTCTTCACGCACATTCTAGACACCCTCTCCCATGGAGAGGTCATTGGTCATTCCTTTTCCATCTCTCCTTTGCTTTTCATATCTATATCCGCATAAACAAACCCATGTATCATAACTACATTTGTGCAACCCCAACTCATCATCATATCAGGTGGCATGGGATTGGATTTTGGTACGAGTTGAGAGGTTACCAGACTAGTCATCGTACGTCCGACGCCGCAGCGCCAACTTCGGTTTCCTCTTGCCAGTCGTGAATTTATCAAACCTGATTGGTTCCGTGTATTTCACCTCTGATGGGGGAATACATACAGTGCCGCGTCGGTCATGATTCCCTCACTTGCACAACCAACTTCTCTTACGACTCGAAAACACAGAACATGGCGATTTTCTCGCGTTTAATCCCTGTCGCCACCAGCTCGTTCGCCGTTCAGCTCGGATTGGCGTCGTTCTTCGTTCCGCGCGCAGAAGACAGGTTCTTTGACCTATCAGGTGCAGCCGGGTTCCTCATTACCACCCTGGTCTCCATTTATTATCCTACGTCTCTCTCTCGTGTCAAATCTGTCGAAGCTCTCCGATTTCCTGTTCTTCTCTCCGAGTTACGTGTCAAGCTTGCTCCGCGCCAGCTGCTGCTCACGGCGGCGCTCGTCACCTGGACCAGTCGTCTTGGTATATTCCTCGTTCAGCGTGCCATCAAGGCCGGCGGTGACTCGCGTTTCGACGAGATCAAGCGCGACAAGGTCAAGTTCACTGGGGCATGGGTCGCCCAGGCGATGTGGGTATTCGTCGTCGGTCTACCCGTGTATCTCGTTCGTGATTTCCCCTTTTCTAAGCTCTCGTATGCCAGTCAGGCTCACGACGCAATTCCTTCTCATTAGTCTAACCTCGTTCCCGCGTCAGCACATCCATCCCTTCGTGCGCGTGATTGTGTAGCATTGGCAATCACCGTTGCGTCCTTTGCGCTCGAAGTGACAGCTGACCACCAGAAATCTGCCTGGCGTCGCGCGCGCGATTCGGGCAAACACAATGAGAAGTTCATTACTTCTGGGCTTTGGGCATGGAGTCGCCACCCAAAGTAGGTCGTCCGGGGCGTATCATACTTTTGTGTTCGTCTAACACCTTCATTCTTTAGTTATGTCGGTGAGGTTGGTATCTGGACAGGCATGTGGGGTCTTGCTACCCTCTCTGGTGCCCTGCCTTGGCCGGCCGTGCTGTTGAGTGCAGCTAGTCCCATATGGACATATTTCCTCCTTCGATACGTACGCTGACCATTTCATGCTTGGTTATATGCGCGCATACAAGGGTACTTATATCTATGAATAGGTGTCTGGTGTGCCCCCGCTCGAACGCGCGGGTGACAAAAAGTTCAGAGACGATCACAAGTGGAGGGACTACAAGCGGTAGGCAATGCTCTCACTACCATTCATTCTGGTCCCTAAATTATTTTTGTGGACACAAGGACTGTTCCTGTATTTTTTTCCCTGGGGAGGTTACAGGTGAGCACCAAAGCCAATTCACAAGTTTTGTGTGGAGTTGCCGACTGAATGTGATTCTAGGGTCTTGTAAGCTGATTGATGTTGATGACTAGACAAGAGGACGACTAGTAGGATAGATAAGTGTGCGTCGGATGCTACATTCATTGGTTGTTGAAGCTTGAAGCTTGTTGTTACTTGAACGTATGTACAGCCGGGCGTATGTTTCCCATTCGCAGGCTTTCCTTTAGCTCTAACATGATCGGGTGCCAGCGATGCAGGCATCGCCCTCAAACACATTGACACCAAACATAAACTGGTCTAGCAGTTCAGTGACGACTCTGAGAGTCATGCTGTCTTAGGATTTAGGACAGTGGTCCGATGAACCTTTCTCCAACCAGGTCGTCCGACCACAGACACCATTCTGATCACAAGCCTCTGCGGATCTCAGAGGTGACAATACCAGCATCTACCTTCAATATCCAGTAACTCGTAGTACTAGGCTACCTTCCATCTCAATTTCCTACTCGCACTCGATTCGTGATCCTTTATGTTGCATTAGAACTAACCTCTACGTGCCAGACCTTGCCGCCGACGGATGCAAGAAAGTTCTCCTACTACTGACGGATCCGTGGACATTGTCATGATCTGTCGTCATTCTGGTGAACGGTGAGTGTCACTCGGCAACCATTAAACTTGGCGATCTGGAGATTTAGACGCATCCATGATCATCCTCTCCGTCTTCACCGAGGGTATTCTCACCACCGAACTGACCGATTGGGTCAACTTCGATGGTAATTGGAATGATTCGTCACAATATGTGATCTTCGTATCAGAACAACAGATGAGTTTGCAGGCGAGTCATTTCTACTCAAGACGGTCCCGAATTTCGTGAGCGACAACTGACAACTCTCTCAAATAAAATAAAATGGTTGGACGATGTTCCCCTTGAGAGCTTACCAAAAGCAACCAACGTATCCTCGAGATTGGAAACCACTCGTTTTCTCGACGGTACCTACGTAGCACCAGTTTTCCAGCACCCAGCAAGTACCATGGAGCGTGGTCCACAGGGTGGTATGTACAAATCTTGAAATGCGTAGTTTTGAAGCCCCGGTGATTGTTCTTCCAGCTGCTTGGGGCTGGCCGAAGCACTATGGTGCATTGCAGACAATGCTACGATGTGCTGGAATCACACCAATTGACGTGTGGCTTCAACGTTGCCAACTTACATGTAAGTGGATGGTTTGCGTTCCAGAACTTGACTTGCCTTAGTCACGGTATTTCCAATCCATCCTATTGACATTGCTCCCCTTCAACCCGCAGGAGCAAAGTTCTGCCGATGAAGCGTGGCCCAGATCCACGATTTCACGTAAAACCAACCATTAAGGTGACCACCAAAGCCTTCTGGCTCAGGAGTTACTAATGTTATAGACTGCCATGTAGGTTGTCGGCCAAGTCACTGACTCACTAGAATCTCGGAGCCTCGCTGGATCCGACCGCACCCCGCCTGGACTGTATCCTCTACTTACGTGGAATAGCGTGTGCTATGTATGCCGATAATGTGATGGGATCGTGGCTCGTTTCAAGTGGATCCCTACTCCCCACGCGACAAGGCTGGCCATCCAGTATCCCTGGAGATCTTTACTCAGTACTGTTCCGTGAGAGTCGAATTGCACCCCTGAGGCACATACCCATACCTGACGACAGTTTCAGGACAATCGATGTCAGAAGGTAAGTAGTCTAGTTTCCAGTTCCCATTCAAATTATCAATGACTCATCAACCCCGACTTTCCAATGGATGTATCTTTTTTGGAGGGCAAGCCATGTCTTCTTGCGATGTAGGGGCGCTTACTACTAACGTCGCATTTGACCAGCGACACTTGAATCACGGAGCTTCCACGACCGATAAACCCTCTCGATGATCGATGATTAGTATCCATTGCGGTGTTCCTAGTCGTCGTGCCTTTACAAGCGGATCACCTTCGCGGAACAAAATCAAGCCGGTTTATTATTATATAATCAGTACCCTTTCCCCTCTCCAGTTTCGCTCGTTTCGCTTTTACGTTGCATGTCGACAACATATCACGTGTACCTTTTACCTCCACATCGTGACACCCAATACGACGACCCTATTGTCCCCTAGTGGGCCCGAACAAGATTGACATGACCTGCCCTAACATCCTTAGATGAGCATGAACTGCTGAGCTTTCCTTTACCATGCTCAAGGTGAAACCCGAACAAGTGTTGCTTACATTTCACATATTGGAGCCCCCCCCCGGGCCTGTCCGGCCCTTCTACGAAGTGCAGGCCACCTTGCACCCTTCGTTACCTAGCAACGTGATGGATTGGCATGCCCACCCGTCATTTGAACGTAATTTCGTGCGTTTGCTTCCACCCCGCACGTTCATTGAAACCCGAAATTTGACGTCTGTGGCACGGATAGCTGCCACATGCTGTGGTCAAAAATAATCGCTCACAGACCTACAGGAGCTCGTCGATCACTTAGAAGAAGCGCATGTTGTCGTGATTGGCTCCGACTGCAGTCATTTCTACCCTATCCCCCTCGGATGTTCCAAACTTGATCTGCCTTCTCCCTGTGATTCCGTGATGCCTTTGCAAAGTCAGCTTTTGCGGATCACCAGACAGCGAGCAGGGAGAGCAGCCTTTGTGGATCGCCGGACAGGGATCTCCGAATGGAGACTCCAGGCGCACCGCAGAGTCGCTGTGACTCTGCAACACACGTTGGCAGCCAAATTTGGCGTGCCTCCTGTAGACCTCACGGCAGCCCTGTGTTGTTTTGTTCCTCTTTATTTACGGCAGAAATTGTGCCTCTGATGGTCCAGGCCATGAGAGGGGCAATGAGTGACCATGACACCACAGGGGGTAACAAACGAGTGTCGAAATGGTGGCACAAGGCACAAAATGTCCAGCGAGTCGTGGCGTGGGGGTGAGCGTGGTTCCGGTAAGCCAATTTGAGTAGGTATCAAAGCCCATCCTTTGACATGAGCCACGTGGGCGGTCTGGTCTCAAACAGCCTCAAGTATGCATATGCTTGGTCGAGACGCTCGGTTTGCGGTGGCCGACACGCAACGTTCTTAGCTTCCATCTCTCGATCCCCTATTGAGGCGATGCATGCTGTACCAGTGTTACCCCACACTTCGATTTTTATGGACTTGTCCAATGAAACATGAAGGCGGCCACACCTCAGATCCGGTGCCATACATGATCTCAGCTTCCCCACGGGTCGGAAAGCGGGGTCGGCTCGCCGTTGCATTCGTTCCGAAATTGTACTTGCTTGTACCAGAGTGGCAGAGTCCAACGTTCAAATTTGTGTCGCTTCGCTGGTGTATCGACGAGCTTCGCTTCGAGCGTTGCCACTGGTTTCAATGTTGTGTCTTGCGGTTTCAAATCCCAACGTCAACTATAACTGCTAAGTTTTGGCCGCAATTCAGTGTACAATAGCAACGTTCTCAGAGATTGTGCTGTCCTCCGGTATGTTCCGAAAATGAGTTACTATGTTGCCTGGGCGTATATTATATGTACCATAAGCACATGTCAGATATCGAACGGCTAAAGTATTGTTTGAACAGTCTCAAGAGAAAAAAAAAGTTCCTAGACACATTGTCGTCTAGTTATTATCGATCAAGACGATCCGTGATAGGCAAGTAGGACGGAAAGAGTCGGAATGATTCGGCCCATTTGCGACTGGGTCAGCAAGTGCACGTGCTGGGAGAGATCCGAGCGCGACACAGTGGACACGGATGGTAAAATTACGATAAATGGCCAGCCAACCCCAGCATGGAGTGAGGGCCCAAGAATGAACAAGGGTGATGGATTCACATGACAGACCGCATGGCTACAGGGCGAGCTGTTCCGATTCGGAAGCGGGTCGACGGAGAGCAACAACCAGCGCAGCAAACTGGGGCACTGACTCAATTAATTATCCGTAAAGAAAAAAGAAAAGGAAAAGATAATAATTAATTGCAGGTTAGCGTTGCCGGGCCGAGCTGTTTGGTTATTCACGGGAGTAATTTGTAAGTGGACGCCAGCTGCTCGACGCTTCACAAGGCTGTCTCGTCATCCAGCCTCCTTCTCTCACCACGACGTACACGGCCTCCCGTCGTTGCTGCCACCATCGCCGACGACGACAAGCCCAGCTCACTGGGCCCCCCGTCGCCCACGGATCACCCGCTCTCCTCGGTTGCATCATCAAGGAACCGTGATTGTTACAGTTTCAGCGGATTCTGCCTGTGAAATCCTTCCTGGACTTCTGCTTTTTAGCTCGTCTTCTTCCGCTTCGAAAGGATTGATTATATATCCGTCTCATTTAACGTGGTAATTCCTCGTAGCCCGCTCCTTTCTGGCAACCCATGTTGGCCACTTTTCCCGTCCCCATTCTCTCTGTCACGACAGAGGCTGTCAGGGATCTCCAGGGTCAGGACGCGCTCTACGGTCTCTGGACAGGTTTTTTGTTTTTTTACAATGGAGTTCAACACCATCTCTGACTTTCTTCCTTTATCAGTCTTTACAAAGTGCAAAGAGTCTGTCCAAGATGGTCGCCGTCTGGAGAACATTTCTTGGCGGTTGTGGTATCGCGAGCTTATCCAGGCACAAGTCTCCTACCACCCATCCACTCCAGAATCGACCACTCCGCATCCGAAAGATGAGCGATTCCGCTCCTCTTACTTCCCTGCAAACGCCAACGAGAAGGTGTCACCCAAACTCCAGGGTGAGCGTCTGTTCCCTAAAACTGCCTAGTGCAGCTCAATTTGGCCATGACTCATCCCCTGCTCTTTGCCTTTCTTGTAGTCCTTTCATCCGGGCTCCCGTCACCTTCTGATCCAGCATCACCATCACCGTTGCCACCCTCAATGCCCACTATGGTTCCCCCGTCAACACCGGAACGCCCACGAATATCTCCGCACTCTCCAGGGTCGACCCTCAGCTCATTTACCCGCGGCAAATCAACACCTTGTGTCGGACGTTTGATTGTTGACATGTTACCGAACCAACATTTCATTCCCCAATACAAGTCATCCCCTGCTACCACGGCAAAATTGGTAATGCCTCCGCCGACAGTGCAGCCATCTCGGTCTTGTGGTCTCAGCGTACCACACGTCCAACTGCCTACAACTGCGGAGACACCGTTCCCCTACGTCGTGGTCGTCAATCCGACTCCGCATCCGACCCCCCCAACGACGCCGATATTACATGATGACACACCAGGTGCTCCACAACCGTCATCCACGTTCCTTTTACCACCTTTGCCTCCGCCCGCGCTCCGAATGACAGTTCCGCCCACGAAAGTGCATGTACAACAGCAATCACAACCGCCCCGTTCACTTATCCCCACGCAATCAGCATTGTCCGATATGCCAACTCGCGTTGCCGATGGCGGGTCCCTAGCACGGCAGCCAGATCGTCGATTTTTCCTTCAGCAATCTCCCGAAGATGCCTCTTCCGAAAGAGGAGACGGCTCAACCGCGAGTGGAAAATCACCATCAGATTTGTTTGGAGCGAGTAGCGCTACGTCAAGCCAGATGAAGAGTGTCTTGACTGATGTGGATGATGATAACAAGGATGATCGCGAGGAAGAGGAGCAGGGGGAAGAGGACGATCGACGATCGATGAGCGCTGCGGCAGGGACTGGGGCGAGACATCCTGCGCATGTTCTCCAAAATAAGCCGAAAAGGGGCAAGGAAGTTGGGAAGCGCCCCCTAATGAAGCGGTCGCATTCGGCAAAACACGTTGCGCCATCGATGGTCAGGAAGCCATCGGCTCAACAGCAGCACCTTGTCCAACCAGAGCGTACCGAAAAGAAGGGTGCCATGTTTAATATCGGCTCGGGATCTTCGAATGGGTCTAGGTCAGCCAATGGTTCAACTCACAAGGGCCATGTAAAGACCTCCATGGTTAATGGGCTCACGGCAATTGAACCGTCCAAGGTATCTCCGACAAAGGCGCAGCCTCCTGTGATACCCAAAGGATTTAGTGGTCAGGTCACTGCCGGCAACATCGCGCTGAATGGCAACGCAAATGTCAATGGCAACGTGAAAGCGAACGCAACGGGGAACGTGAACGGCAATGCTCAGTCACGGAAGACGGTCGTTATTGCCAATACCTCATCTGAGGAATACGAAACAACAGATGGTGAAGACTCCGAAGAGTGGGCATTTGAGGAGATGAACGCAGAGGACAAGGCACGCGAGGCAGAGGAGACTCGATTGCGCGAAGCCGCACTGGAGGCTCAGCGTCAGCGCGACCTGTTCGCCAAAGTTCCCAAGCGTTCGTACTCGAATCTCAATCGCACGCAATCGGGGCTCTTGTCACAGCTAATGAATCCCGATCCTTCGATCTTTCCACCGAATCATCCTTATCGGATAAGCTGGTCGTCGGCTGATATTTCTCGCCAGTATCAGCACCCGCAGCATCATGCGCCCGTGCCACAAAGGAGTAGTAGTGCATATGCTCCTCCAAGATTGTCCACGAGTAAGAGTGCGGCAGCGCTCCCGATGGCGGCGCAGATCACTGCTATCAGCAGTTCGAAACCCCCGTCTTCGTCTGCTATGAAGCGGCAGGAGAGCGAGAAAAACGGGTATCGCCCCAAGGGACCACCCAAGGAGCAGGAGATGGAAGATGACAGTGGTGACGATGCAGATGACAAAATCCAGATGTCGCAGAGCGTTGCTCAGCAGAAGTTGCAGGCACTTATGTCACGCCGCAGTATGGATCGGGGCACGTCTCATCCTATCCAACCACCTGCTGTGGGACCTGGAATGTTGAGCTCGACCACCGCACCTATTCCACTCGGTCATCCGTATAATCTTCCGGCGGCGGCGGTGCCCATGACTCCAAGGACTACTCGCCGACGGATGCTCAAGACGGAGCTGTCGGAGAGTATGCGCCGACAATTGCTCTGGGAACGCCAGGTCAGCAGCAACAACAATCCTGCTCTCGTCGCGCGGAGAGCAACTCCAGGGATGGGTGGACTGCGACCGCTAACTTCGAATAGCAGCGATGGCATTAGGGACACAACAAGAACTACGGAAGCCCAGGACAAGGACGAGCGAAGGCGACGTGCCATGGCACGGAACCGAAGTTGGGCCGACGACTACCACTATTCGGGGTGGTAACGTTCGTTATACCTCTGGCCCACGTCATCGGATTTTTACTTATCTGGTCATCTTGCACTCTTCTGTTGTTGTTGGGCCGCCTCGTTTTCGATCGTCATCCATCGTGCGGAACATGGTTTTCTCTTGCTTATTGATCTCATGTCTCGTTGCTTTACGTTGCCTGCTGTTGCTGTTTTCCTTACTCTAGCATACGCGTGTTCACTCGCTGTGACAGCGCCTCTGGGATTCGGGTTGGTGAGTTGGCTTGGTTCCCTTCCGCGACACCATTGAGCGCACATGTTCGTATCCGTATTATCGTTTCTCGCATCCAGTCATGTTTTTTAGCAGTCGCATATTCCCACTGTCCATTTACGATGTAACAATAGTCAACCCTCAGTAGTATATAGTCTTCCTATTTGGCACACGGTTTCTACGTTTTCTTTTCCATAGTTTGACTTTTTCATTGGAGTTCTTTTTTTGTAATGTTGTTTTTATATATGGTACTTTACGCCTCGCTGTTATTCCTTTGTGCCTCTGGACCGTGCGCTGGCTTCCGTACGCTTTTAGGGGAGAGGTGGCTGTTTTAATCATGCTGTTGCTGTTGGTCGTACCTGAATGTACTGGACTTCTGGCCCTGACGGAGTCACGGAGCGCTGTAGTTTTTCATTTCCGAGAGGTGGCCAAAACGCCTCAACGCCCAAAGCAGCCATATCAGGTTCTTCACCGGTTTTCTGACAGGATGCTGATAGGATTCGTGTGGTCCCTGCGGCGCGCGGTGGGGACTGTGACTCGGACTGGAGACGCCGCCGGTTTCATCTGCGATCGATCATCGGCACTTCAGGACGACGGGTTCGCAGGGAGATGGTAACAAACGGGCCATATGGTGACGCGATTGACGGGGTGTAGAGTACGTATTAAGTACGAGCTACAAGTACCGGTATCATCCATGTGTGTAGTAGGGTACGATGCCAGTCTGTGGAGCCTGTCCACGCAGCTGTTCGAATACGTCCGCGTGAAATCGGTGTCTGCGAGATTCAAAATTTGCTGGTAACAGAGTCGTTCGCCTTTCTCCGGGCTGAGCGCTGAACTGGCGCCAGAACGAGGCGTCGTCGGCGTACTTGCTCCGTTCTTCGACAATAAACGGCCACCTCACCTTCCATTTGCCCCACTTTGTCTTGAGCGGTTTCCTTGGCGCCGACGGCCTTCTTGTAAAAGTGGCCCAATGCTTGACAGGAATGCCGTGGCCATTGATGAAGAGAACCATTGGCCCCTCCCACTCGGGGAATTGCTATGTCGTTCGAAAAGTTGACAGCGGGTGGGCCGAAACATGAGCGGCCATGAGCACGGGCATTGTCTCTTGCTGGCCCAAAGCACTTGTGGGCCTCGAGATGGGATGGAGACGTGCTTGGCATAGGTACCAATGCTGGCAGTGGAGGTTGGATCTGGGTTTCTGCATGCTATCAACTCGGTCCAGCATGGCCTTTGTTGAGCTTGCACTCAAGACATCACACCCTCACTGTAAGTCCTTCCTATGGAAACGAGATCAGGTTATTGATTGACTGACTCTCATCACCAGCTCGGGATTCACTCACGCTGTCAACTGTCATCGCCATTCTCAATCCACCAATCTCTTCATCACGCTGAGCTGGATCCTCGACTACAGTGCATCTTCGTTTCGTCGGGGATGCAGGGCTGAAGTCTTCATTGACGCCTAGAGCTCCAGCCTGGTTTGGCTCTGTAAGTATGCGGTAAAGAGTGGCGGCGGCACTGTAAGTTGAACAATGACAGGTGACGGGAATGAGCCCGAGAGCGAAGCAGCAGCCGAGGGACAGAGTTGCCTGATCACATATGGGCTAGGTGGTGATGGACATCTCGTAGTTGTTCACCAACACGAGACCGAGTGCAGTGGTAGTACCACACCCCTGCAGGCCCTGTTGTCTGCATCAGTGGTATTGTCGATTTGGTGGCTCATCATAATCACCCGCGCAGCAGAGGGCGAAGGCTTTGAGTAGACCGTGCAGGGGTCCACAGCCACCGTCCCGATTCGATCCTTAGCTGCACGGTGAGTCAGTGACGAATACCGTCGGCATCAGGCTTTGGTGGGATTTTTAGCTGTGTGTATTTGCATTGCCCAACCACGTCTGAGCCTGGCACCAAACTCCCACTCGTCTGAAACGCCCTCGCTTGTGCCTCTCAGCTTGCGACTATCGCCTCAGGACACACACGACACTCGACAAGAAAATCAGTACTCGACATTCAACAATGTCTTCTGCCGAGGAGGACTACAACGATGTAGACAACCCATCGACCTTGGTCCCTGGCAGCAAGAAGCGTAGGGTCCAACGGGCATGTGATACATGTCGCCGCAAAAAGAGTCAGTACATCTTTCCTTGGCACTTGATAAAGGTCGACGATCGCTGATGATTCATTCATATCGCGTACTCGGTAGTTCGATGTAAGCACGCATCGGGCCTTTCTTCTGCAAAATGTCGGACACCTGATGTAACGTATAAAAGGCGACGGAAGTCAGATGCCCGGCAATCGATGTTCTAATTGCATAGCCTACAGCTTTGAGTGTACGTATATCGAGGCTGCAAAGGTGTGTGTCCAGTCCCATTAGTATTGGCGACCCCTTTATTGATGTCACTCCTTCCCAGAAACGTGGTCCTCCGAAAGGGTATGTTTCTCCATCTGCCCAAGCTTCGAGAACTTACCAATCCCCGTTTCGCTGTCACAGTTATGTGGAGAGCCTCGAGAATCGTCTGGAGAAAATGGAAAAGCTTCTCCAAAAGGTGAGCTTCCTTTGACATGGTTTAGCATCGTACCATGAGTGAACATCTTCAAAGGTCTGTCCAGATGCCGATTTCTCCCGCGAGCTGGGTGGTAGCCGGATAGATCGGGAGACTTGGCGGAATGGCAACATGGGTGCTTCTGCTTCCGCGCATGTGTTCAACGCTACATCTGCCACTTATAACAGCACAAATACCCCTCTAGAACACCTCGCACCGAGCGACGATGAGGAAATCGTTACCCTGCGCCTGTCTGAGCGTCTCCAGTCGATGCACTTGAATCCATGGCAGGCCCGTTTCTTTGGCAAGTCGAGCGGCGTGATGCTTATACAAAAGGCGATCGACCTGAAGAAAGAAGTCACCGGGTCTGAACACTTTCCATCACCTTTTTTCCGCCAAGGCGAAGAAGAGTGCTATCCGGTGAGTTTATGCGATTATAATCACAAACGTACACGTCTTGATCACCGTCTCAAGTGGGAACGCGCAGCCAGAAACATAGAGGAGCCCGAATACATCTTCCCAGACGAAGAATTGGGCATGAGACTGGTGGACATTTATTTCGTCTACATGAACCCTTTGGCACCTCTTTTCCATCGCCCTAGCTTCGAGCGTAAGATCATGGAGGGTGTCCATCTACGCAACTCATCCTTTGGCGCCGTCTATCTTCTGGTTTGTGCAGCTGCTTCGCGTTATTCGGACGATCCTCGCGTTTTTCTGGAAAACACGGAAGATAGGTTATCAGAACGCTCGGCGGGATGGAAGTTCTTCGAGCAAG
This sequence comes from Boletus subcaerulescens, assembly GCA_038090555.1. NCBI lineage: Eukaryota > Fungi > Basidiomycota > Agaricomycetes > Boletales > Boletaceae > Boletus > Boletus subcaerulescens. The sequence goes on along the minus strand of JBBPNA010000358.1, from coordinate 6,242 downwards.
TACAAATGGTGAGAAAGACCTTGCTCGGACCACCCTGCTTGGAGGACTTGCAGACCTATTGTGTGGGTGTCTTTATCTTTGGTCGCCTTCGTTGGGTTTCACAGTTGCAGTTGAGTGTTCTGTTCTTGCAAGGGACGTCGGCCCCCCAGGCGTGCTGGACCATTGTTGGGATAGGTATACGGCTAGCACAGGATGTTGGTGCTCATCGTCGTAAATCGTACAGTGAAGAACCCTCTGTAGAAAGTGAATTATGGAAGAGGGCGTTTTGGTAGGCCTGCCAAGCTCTTTTCAGAGCATCTCTCTTACTGAGCGTGTCGTATCGAAATGTAGGGTGTTGGTTTTGTTTGATCGTCAGATGAGCTCGTCCTTGGGTCGCCCATGTGCCATCCAAGATGAGGAGTAGGTTGATATTTGCCCTTTGTTGTGCTTTGATCAATGTTTTGTAGTTTCGACCTTGAGTTCCCTATCGACTGTGATGACGAGTACTGGGAACATCCTGATCCGCAACAAGCATTCAAGCAGCCCCCCGACAAACCCTCGACAATTTCCTTCTTTGTCAGCTTCCTCAAACTCAATAACATACTTTCGTTTGCCCACAGGACGATCGTATGTTCCTTATCGTGATGTGTCTTTAGTTGCTAACAGATCGAGTAGTACTCCATCAACAAGTCAAAGATCCTTTTGGGATTCGTTGGCCAACAATGGGAACAACATATTGTAGCGGAACTTGATTCTTCCCTGAACAAATGGATCGACGAAGTACCGGATTACTGTGAGCAACAACCATGCTATCTACCTCGTCGTCTAATATTGCACGCAGTACGCTGGGATCCTACTCGGGACGCAGACTCAATCTTTTTCATGCAGTCGACTGCGCTGTATGCAAACTACTACAACGTTCAAATAGCTATCCACCGGCCGTTCATACCCTCTCCCCGCAAACCTTCTCCTCTTTCCTTTCCGTCTCTTGCCATCTGTACTAATGCTGCTCGCTCATGCAGCCATATCATTGATATATACAGGAAACGTGCAAAAGGATATGCACCCTTTCTACAGGTAGGCTGCGATTACATGGCCTTGTCAGGATTACTGAGTTTGTTTGGCAGTTGCACGCCTTTACTGCCGGGATCGTGCTTTTGCTCAATATTTGGGGAGGGAAACGGTCCGGACTTTCAACGGATCCATCAAAGGAGATGGCTGATGTCCACAAATGTATGGGGCTTTTAAAGTCTTGTGAAAGTCGGTGCGTGTTTCTTTTTCGAGGATACCATTGTCAAACTAACATTTGCATAGGTACCATACCGCCGGGAGACTCTGGTTCGTGATCATCAAGGAGATTGTTTCATGACCCATACCCAATCCCCCTCTATAGGGATATACTTTACGAACTCGCTTCTGTGGGAGATCTGCCTCTTCCTCAACTTAGCCCTCAAGGAGGGACAAAACGTGAAAGAGACTCTGACAGTCCTGTAATGGCTTCGCGCCCCGTGTTGACACCCAAGGGCAGTCCTCGGACGATCGCTGGATCACGTCGAGTCGCTCGCGATACCCACTCACAGTCACAACAATCTCGCCAGCAGCAACCGCCACCGTCACAACCGTCTCAATCATACGATCTACCAGTCTATAGCAATGATTTAGGGCGGCTTCCCCTGCACGGACAAGTCAATTTTCACGCGGCTGTGCCCACTGCGTCGACGTCGTCCGAGTGTATGCAGTCCTCGAATATGTGGTTCTCATCGTTGTCCAACGAGACACAGCGACCAGCCAACACAGCGCCTGCGCCGATGACTGGGCACAACTTTGTGCAAGAGGACGCGTACTCGATCGACAACTTGTTCTTGGACCAGATGTCAAGCCCGTTTGGCAGTCTCTCTTCTCAGCAACCACACAGCCCCGCCAGTCATGGGGGTGGATGCCAACCGGCTGCGAACGATTTACAGGCGTTCATGGATGCTACTGTAGCTGGTAGTGTGCAACCATCGATGATGCATACGAATGCGATGTTGGATGTGGACCCGGACACGATTGCGATGTGGTCGTCCGCGCCGACTGGCTTTGGGTGCGTGTGTCTTGCTTGACGAATTGTCGTACAGTTGATGGACGGGACGTTCTGGTTAGGGTAAACGACTGGGGAGCGTATCTTTCGAACGTCACTGGTATTGTCAACCCGGATGGATCGCACGGGTAGCGCATGTCTCGATCGACATGTCCATCGCGTTCATACCCAGCGGGCGTTAATAAAGGACCAACGCATGCGAGGGTACACATGCTTTTGTAGGAATGTAGCTTTACCAGTTTTTTTTTTCTCTTGTAAACATGTGTGGATAGATACACGTGTAGCGGTAGTTATATGATATTCTTCTGCGTGTTCCACCTCTGCGACTAACAGCTAACAGCACCACCTATGCACCACCCCACAAGGCGGGTGAAACGGTTTAAACCATCATTGTCTTCGACCAGGCCACTGAATCAGCTTCCCCACACCAGCGATACTCGCTTTCACCTCGTTCCGGGCGAAGACGACCCTGTGAGCGGCTCAATCCATGTTCGACATCGTCACGCGGCCCAACCCGACGCACTACGCAGCGCGATTCTCGTAGCACTCATCGTGGTCACCATCGTACTCTACTTTGTTCTATGGGAACTGGAGCGATTTTCATTCGCGCCGGTGCCGAAAGCGAACTTGACCCAGGGTAAGACGGCGGCATCACAACCGAGTGGCAACTCGGAACCAGCTTCGACGCGGTATCCTCCTGCGGTCGTCCACTGGCGCGCGTGCGATGGACAAGGCGGTGTCCCAGGCGAGGAAGCGAACCTGGTTGCGTGTTCGCGTAAACTAGGTCGTGCCACACCTCATTTGAACGCATGGCCGCCACCCGTCACTCGCGTTCCCGAAGACCACGCTACCGAAGACCACGCCGGAAAAGTAGACCGCGCCCGCGAGGACGACATCACGAAACTCTCGTCATTCGATGCCGGTCACTGCCATGGTACATGCCGCTTCCTCCTCCCCGTCCGGATCGGCGAACAGGAATCCAAAGCCCGCGTCCACTTGACACAGGTCTTGGTGCTCGCAAAACGGCTCGGTCGAACGGTCGTCCTCCCCAACGTAGGCAAGAGCCGGATGAGCGCGTGTTCCGAGTGGCCCTTTGGCGCGTATTACGATACGAATGGGTTTGTGCGCAACGATAACGCTTCGGATTCTTGGCTGGCGATCGATCTCCGGGGATTTGCCAAGTGGGTCGACGAGAGACCGGTGCCGCCAAGCAGCTTCGTCGTTGCTATGGAATCCTTACACCGGGACCGTCGTGATTCGCCAGCAAGTCGAAAGGATTCCGAGGAGGTTCCGTTCATCGTCGAAAAAACGGAGGTCCATCCAAAGATGTTGTCCTGTCTCGGATCCAGACTCGCCCGACTGCGTTCTTCTTTACCAGAGACGGTACTCTCTATCTCGGTTGACTCGCGTTCGCTCATGACGGAGTCGGATGGCTCAGACCGTCTCGTTCAACTTTTGTCGGACAGTGTAGATGTGGATACGAATTCTGATTTCGGTCCCGAATTGATGATGGAACCAGGATACGGCTATACACCTCAATACGCCAATGCGTCCTACCTGTCCCTCGCAGACATCGATGTTCTCGTCCTCGATTATGACCTCCGTCATCCACTCTTTACTGCATCCGCGCAGGCAACTTTCAATCTACACTACGCGCCCCCGCTCTACGATCTTGCGGATCGCCTCTCCGACAACCTAGGTCCATTCTTGGGTGTACACTGGAGAATGGAAAACGTACCTGTGCAGAACCTAGCATGGTGCGCGGCCTCGCTGGTCAGTACCCTCCATGCACTCCTCCACGACGACGTTACGGGGAAAGACGTGCGGCACGTGTGGCTTGCCACAGACCACCCTCGCCCTCTCAGTGCGTTCATGGATAGTGTGGATTTCCCTATGGACGACCATGACGTTGGAATGGCCAAGGATGTGCGAGATGATGGTCCTATGCGAAAATCGAGTACGTTCAAGACTGTCTCGCTCGAACACGACGACGCTATCGGGATACTCGTTGAGGCGTTCCAATCCGGGGGAGAACTGGAAGCATGGAAGCTGACAGACCTCGCGGGGCAGCTACGCCGTTATCCATACGTCGAGGGCAGGTTCGACGTAAACGAAACGCTGTTGGGCGATTCTGGGGTGTTTGGAATCTTGGATAAATTGGTGATCGTGCAAGCGAGGGTGTTCGTCAGCGGTTCTACAGATTGCAGCAAAACCAGGTTTGTACGAGTCCTTGTTCTGATCGTCGCGCTTTGATAATCATGGGCTCGTTAGCTCGTTTTCAAAACAGGTGGTCGAAACGCGTCAAGAGCTGTTTGAAGCAGAGCGAGGCGGGGGAGCTATCCGGAACGTTGTAGAATATTTTGGTAAATGGTGATGTACATCAGTCCCGAACGTGCCCCTGCTACGGCGTGCACAGAGGAAGTGAATTCCATAGCATATGACATAGAGTAAACATGCGACATGCTCATACAAACATTTTTCAATGAGAATGGAAAACAAGGGACTGAGGGTGCGGTGCCATTGACATGGCTTGATGTCAGTCGTGATGACGAATCACTCTCAAGGCCCACCCCGACCAACACCAGCAAAGGATGGCCTGTAATCGCCAGGGGCACCACTTTCCTTTCTCCGGTAGCCCTCCTGGTCGCCGCGAGGTGGACGTAGGCCACCGCCTTCGCCAGCGCCAGGCCGAACAGCAGCTGGGCGCGGGGGGCGAGCTGCACGCTTGTGCGTGGCAGGGACGATTTCAGTGGGAAGATGTAACCTACAAAACAAACCCGCATGAGCACGTCGCACGAGCCGCTCATCCGATCCATCAAAAAAAAAAAACATAAACATACCACTCCCGGAGGTGCTCGACACCCTCGGGCGTGAGCACATAGTAGTAGTACTGCCACGAGAACTGGGTCTTGACGAGTCCTTTTGAGGTCAGGCTCTGCATTGCCTTGATAACCTCGAGGTTGGGCACCTCGAGGTCTTCATGTTTGGGTGCATTAAAATCTTTCTTGGCGACGAGAACACCCTCTGCAGTCCGTTTGTTGGTACATGCATACAACGATATGGTGAGGTGTACGAAAACACGACGATCGAGTGAGCACGAGGAGCTCCACAGAAATGGGTGAGCCACCACGTACCCTTGAAGAGGTTTTCGAAAATGATACGCCTGTTCTTCTTGGAAATAAGCATGCTGGGCTGAATGGATTCTTGCGTCGAGAGCTGCCATCCAGACCAGTGACAGTGTCAACATCAACACCAGAGCGCACTAGGACGGACGACGTACTGCGAAACTTTTGGTTCGCACTAGCTCTGCAGAGGAACGAGATCAGCAAGATCATCTGTGTGTATACCCGACCATCCAGCACCCGGGAACGTTTCCGACACGTCTAGGTTCTCCGCGAATGCATGGAAGGTGATATGAACTGCACTCACGGTAGATTTGGACAGCGAGAGGGGCCTTGAAGCGGGTCTTGACGTCGAGCGGGGCGATGAACTCAATCCAGAGTGACTACCTTGCAGTGGTTACAAGCGGAGTCTGAAAGAATGCTATAATAGGATATATGACCCCTTTTTCCATAGCTGTCTTACTGCCACGTCTCTGCTTGACCAAGGTACCACAACACTGCCTCCCTCACTTCATCCAACCACTCCCTGACGATCCCTTCCTCGAACATGTTTCCACCATAATGAACAAACATGTTCATCTGTTCATGTGAGGTATTTGCACCTAGATAAAGCTCTGCCAGAGGTGTGCAGAGATGTACCCTCAAGTTCTCCACCACAATCTTGGCCATTGTTTCAGCCTCAGAATGAGATGGTGGGGACAGGGGCGGGGTAACATAACCTGCTTTGGCTGGATGTGGAGTGGGACAGTAGGGAGAAAGCAGGTGGATGGGTGGTAACAGATATTCAGATGGGGACATCAAATCTACCTAGTGAGAGGCAAGAGGTATGTCACAAATTGCCAAACCTACCTTTCAATACTGCAGTATTTAGACTTATTTTTAGCCAATTGGAACTGTATTTACTCTGACATTTATGATTAATGTTGACCCCAAAGGTGAAACGACCAGAACCCACCTAAGGGTCTAGTGTTTGTAGTCGCAAGAGTACTAGGGAGGATGTTCTGGGAAAACTCCAAGAGAACAAGACTGGAGAGTCTTGTACTACTTGGCTATAGTATTTA
>JBBPNA010000357.1:0-26552 GCA_038090555.1 Boletus subcaerulescens | reverse complement strand
CCGATGGGATATCTGGTGGGTCTTGTTCAAGTTCTGCTCAAGCTGGGTGTCCCGCACGTCAACCTTTGACTGAACTCGCGCTCAGAATAAAACTTGCCAGTTCAATCTCTGCGCTTTCATCGTCCATGGCAAACGGTGGTGGTCAGTGTGACAATGGAAAGACCCGTGTCACAGTCACTCATCATCAGCTTCGTGTCGTTTCAAGTTGTATTTAGTATGTTGCTAATCGTCGTTACCATTCAACAGCTCTTTCTCATGTTTGACGATAAAAGCGCCGTGTCTAGACCCGCATTCTGATTCTTATCCCGTGGCCTCGTTCGCTCATCCGTTGGCACACTAACAAGTAAACAACACTCTCACTTCAACCTCAATAACAATGGTTCAAGTATACTACGAAACAAAGACTTAACTTATCGCTTAGATCGGCAACCGTACCTACTTCTAAGACCGCGACAACCCGGGGCCATGAAACGCACCTAAAGATGCCAGTATCTGTTTCAATCCCACCCACTGGCAGATTCATAGTCGTGTCTGGAGATCCGATTCGACCGCGGCTCTATCGTAACTTTTCGGCGCGGGGATAGATCAACCCAATTCTTGCGTATAAGTATGGTTCAGTGGGCTTGGAGGACCCATCAATATGAAGGAACTTGCCTTCCTTGCGTTACTTCTTCCAGTTAAGCTCTCTTGGGGATCCACTGTTCGGCCTACTGTACGTCATGCGACCCCTGCAACAAGTGTAACGTATACTGTCGCCTCTTCCACTGTGCCGTCAACCAAACCAACCGTCACTTTTCCACCTGCTGGGTCGATCCCAAAAGACTTTTCCCCTCAAGGATTGGAGGAACTATGGGATCTCGTCGGTAAAAATCTGTTATTCTTGGTACTCTACTTATGGTTATCTCGTAGGTCGGGCCCGTCGAGCCGCCGCCATTTACGACCACACGCGAACCATCATTGCCCATCCCGGTTCCGTCCCCGCCACCTCCACTCTATCCTACTTGGTATGCTCCAGAGCCATCTTCAATCTTTCTCAACCTCTCGCTGCCAGAGGGTTTCATTTTTGGTGTCGCCACGAGTGCGTATCAAGTGGAGGGTGCGACTAAAATGGAGGGAAAAGGTCCAACCACATGGGACTGGTTGAGCAGACTGCCGGGATTCATACAAGACAATACCACAGGTGAGCACCTCTACATCTTGGGACCTTTGAATTGAACGTCTAGTAGCCGATATCACGGATTTGCAGTACTATCTTTATAAAGAGGATGCAGCGCGTGTTGCCGCTATCGGTGTTACGGCGCATTCATTCTCGTAGGATCTTGTTCATTTCATTTTCGTCGGAATGGGGCCTAACTGACTGTACTCCAGTCTTTCCTGGGCCCGTATATATCCTTTTGGCGTCGCGGGGTCGCCTCTGAATCAACAAGGTCTTGATCATTACTCCGACGGTGCGTTCTTGTAACTACTTGTTGCCTTGATTAGTGAGCTCGCATCAACCAGTTATCGATTACCACTTGTCTGTCGGCGTTGAGCCTGTCGTGACCCTCTGTGAGTGGGGGAGCACTCATAGCTCGAATTCTTGACTGATCAGGCTAACAACTACATATAGACCACTGGGACACTCCGTTGGCGCTGACTGCCTACTACGGGGGGTTCACATCTCCCCAAATCGTGGATGATTTCATCCAGTGAGTGTTACGCACATGAAAGTTGTATTATGTCAATAAACGGCTCAACATCCCAGTTATGCGAAAACTGTTTTCCAAGCATATAATGGGCGTGTGAAGACATGGTATACCTTCAATGAGCCCAGCGTCTCCTGTGGATTCCTTTCGCAATATCCATTCAGTACGTACACATTTTCGAGCTCCGCATGATGTGTGTTGCTACCTCATCCACATAGACATTTCCTTGGCTCCTGGTGTCAACTCATCTACGGCTCCATATCAGTGCGCATATAATCTATGTGCGTACCACAGATTTCCTTGGAATTTCGGCGTGTACTGACTACCTTGTCAGTGAGGGCGCACGCGGGTGCCGTCAAAGCCTTCCGCGAAATGGGTATCCATGGGGAAATAGCCTACAAGAACAATGATTTCGTGCAAGTCTCGAAATTGTTTCCATATGCAGGACACAACAGCTTACCTCTACGCATAGCGGGCTTCCTTGGCGGGCGAATGACACTGACGACACCGAGGCCGTTGAACGCCATGCTTCCTTTGGAATCGGGATGTATGCTAACCCTGTCTATGTGAATGGTGACTGGCCTCAGATCGTTAAAGATACTCTCCCAGAGAGCTATCTTCCAAGGTTCACCGAGCAAGAGATGGCCGACCTCAAATGTATGTAGAACATCTGATCGTTCAATATACATACTCTCCATGATGGCCATGATTGATGTACACTCCTATAGGCTCAGCGGACTTTTTCGCCATCGACTCATACGCATCCCAATACGTTGCAGCTCCCCCGGCTGGTACTGCCGCTTGTCAAGCCAATATGTCTGATCCCGCTTGGCCTGTGTGTAACACTGTTGTGTTGTACGATTCGAATGCGGGATGGGCAGTTGGACCGAGCCCGGATCCCGCCAGTATTGCATGGCTTCAGGCCACACCTCAAATGCTGAGGGGATATCTGCAACAATTAATGGATCGGTGGCCAAGCCCGAAGATGGTGCGTACCTCGCCTAGTTTAGTCTTTCGAGGGATGTCGATGTGTTAGTGACCCAGTACATTTCTGAGTTCGGCATGGACGAGCCATTTGAGAGCATGCGTACGGAGTTGTTCCAGATCTTGGAGGACACTACGACTACGAGTAGGTCGCTTTCTTTTTCATGTATCTGGACATGGTTTATTGACACGTCAATGCAGACTATTTCATGACCAACCTCGGAGAAGCCCTGCTCGCAATTCACGAAGATGGTATCCCGCTCATGGGAACCTTCTCTTGGGGTACACGTCCTTCTTTTCATTCTGTGTTTGCTTTGCGCTGAGACGTTACCCTCTCGGAAAGCTATGATAGATAATGCAGAGTGGTACTTTGGTTTGGAGCCCAGGTACAGTGTTTCCGTTATCCAACTCGAACGATACACGGTGAACTAATCCATGTATCCTGGATGCGGATGGATAGGTTTGGAATCCAACACGTCAACTATACGACGCTGGAAAGGACTTACAAGCGTTCTGCGTATGCCTTATGTACGTCGATTCTATTGACGGTTCGCTACACGCGCGCCATGTCTGACGTTGGTGTGTTTACGTAGCGGAATTCTTCGCTGCGCATGGGATTTTTAACGCGAAGGCGACGACGATTGGAAAATCGGGGTAAGAAGGATGTCGGCGTAGAGTCCTGGTGGCGTAGCCAAGTATATGTTGGTGCCTGTATACATGAATCAATGGACTGATGGTTCTGTGGTGTCCTCCGATGAAAGCCTGGAGAAAATCGTTGCACCGATCCGGGCTTGCGCGAAGATAATAATAAAATGATCCTGCAAGGTCTGGCAGGCGTGCACGATGGGCGGCCTGGCGTCATAAAAGTATGGCAACCTCATCTGGTTTGTCCCGCCGCTCGCTGTACTTGGGCCTTATCTCAGTGATGTATTTTGACATCGGTATTGTTGCCATCCTCTTGGAAGCAGCACTTTGAAGAGTTGTAGTATGACTCGATAGCACCTAAGGTGCACTAGCATGATGATGCACCCGTGGTGCGATACTATCACTGGTACTATTCCTAGAGCGTCTTGTTCGAGACAAGACGAAACCTAATACGCCGGTGGATCCCTTTGACCGCCGTCACTCGTCCCTTTTGTCTACAAGATTTGAACAGCTATGTCAACTATCAGATGAGACTCGGATGAAAACATATTGTAGATGGAATCAAAATCATCGCACCCATGAGTCCTCGTCCACTAGTGCTTACGCATGACGCTTTTGTGGAAAAATCACTGGCGTGCCAAAAGACTTGATCACATATAATATATGTACTGTACACAACGCACAAGCACTGACCGCTATGTACACTAGTAAGAGTATAAAAAGTCCACTACTCAATCGATCTTGTTACGAAACACGAGCTTGGCATGGGGATTGGCTGAAGTGAAACTGCCAATATGCAAGCTCAGCGGGTACGTCGTAGACTCCTTGTTGTGCACCGCGAGATCAAGGTGGGAAAAGAAGAGCTGGCGGAGGTAGAATAGCCCGACATTGACGTGGCGGCTGTAAGCAAAGCGCAACGTTCAATCGTCGTACATAGGCAAGAGTGAAATTCCGACTAACCTTTTGATGATCTTGGCGATCAGGTCGTCCGACAAGGGCTCTTGCGTCTTGTAATGGCTCGACATCTTCTTCAGTACCTCAGGCTCCCAGCACCTGAGACGCGAACAACATCCGATCAGTCACAGCGTACTAGTAGTAATGATGACGAACCAGTTCTCGAGCATCTGGGACGGTGCCTCCACGAAGTCGCGCGCGACAACTGTCCCGTGGAACCGTGAGTATTAGTATTTCGTCCGGCTCAGCAGCCCGTGGAACACATGTCCCATCTCATGGAAGAATGTCGTGACATCGTCGTGGCGCATCAGCGCTGGTCGCTCCGGCGTTGGTTTCGCCAGGTTTGCCACCATAGCTATTAACGGGTGCTATCTCTTTCCTTCGGGAAGCTCGTAACCTGGATGAAGGCCCCACACTGCGGCATGCGAGTATTTTCCCTCTACAAGTTGCAGAGTGAGCGTTTTGTATCAAACACGACAGTGTCACAACGCCTTACCGCGAGGGAAAAGATCGAGGTAACAGTACCCGATGAAACCCGATTCGTCCTTGGCATCCATCTCCCAAACCGCAAACTGTTGGGCCTCTGCGCGACCATTGGTCATCTACTCGACCAGCATCGGCGCGTCGCGAAAGACTCACCGGGGTGCCATACGTCCCGCACATCGCCTGTGATCTCTACGAATTTGACCCCGAATAGGCCCTGGTATATATCGAGGACAGCAGGGACGACGACAGATACCGGGAAGTACTTCTTGACAAGGGAATCGTCGAAATCCAAGTTGCGCTCCACATAGAAGCGATCGTAATATCTAGTGGTGCACGATCAGACGAAAGACAGTGAGGAATAGATTTCTAAATTGGCGTGCCTATAGTCCCAAATATAAAAGTTGTCGTCGATGGGCAAGCGGTTGGTATGCATCTCTCTTTTTTCAGCCCGAGAAGGATGGCACGATCTTGAGTGCCAAGATGGTCGAGATGAGATGTGCTTTGAGATCATCCAAAAACTAAATACCGATGAGGGATCATCACAGAAATGATGATCGGTTTTTGCGTTAGCTGCACTTTTGACCATCTTGACCTCGGTGATGTAATCCGCCAAAGAATCGTACTGTAGGATCTCTGCGACCTGCCTACGAAGACGGAGAGCGGTATCCAGGTATCCGACATTGTTGGCGAGTCGATCGTCAAACGCCTGTTGAGCTGCCTCACGTGTTTTCGGGTCATTGCCATATTTGAACTAGGCTGTATCGTGAGATCGAGGACACATATGCAGTCAGCAGAAGACACTCACGACGGGAAATATATCGTGCGTCCCGAAGGTAACGCCGCAGCAATCAACGCTCCTTTCGGTATAAAAGTTCCATCTAAGAACGTGAAATCTTTCAAAGCCTTGCGTGAGAGGGCTACTAATGGGCCGAGTGATTAGAATAATCCTCGCAGAGAAACAAATGCGAGAGCAACTACCGAGGAGCATTCCCTCGAAGCGTAAGCACTCCTTCAGGAAGCTATCGACTTTTCGCATATTCCCTACTGTAACTTTCGATCATCCCTCTTTCTCGACGATACCCTCGACCTCTTCACGAAGCGGTTGGATATACTGAGGATTTGCCGCAAGGTAGAACAGGGCCTGTGTGAAAGCCTATGATGTTGTTTATATCAGAGTGGGGTGAAGTTACCGCGGGCTCGTACGTACATTGGAAGATGACTAGAGCACAATTCGAAGAGTGAGAGTCCATTACAACCATTCATACCTGTACTCACACGAATAGCTGTGAGATTAATAACCAGTATATGACGTGTCAGGCGCTCTATGGTTAACTCCGGGCCTTCTGCTTCGTCCATTAGTTATGATAGAAAGTCCAGTCAAAAATCGCAGTGAGCACCTGCTCATTAGCAACGAAAGCCACGAACAGGCTTATCATCCCAATCCGTCCCGTACTCGTTCAGGTATTTCTGTCGCTCCTCAATAATCGGACCCAGAAGCTTCACGCCGCGCCTAATGCACCGAGGCACTCGTAAAAAGCCGAGTAGCCGAACTGTGACGGTGTAAAAGGCTACACCTAGGACAACGATGGGCATCCAATTTGACTCACGGCCACATGAATTTGGGGAACAACCCGGTTATAACGCCACCCGCTATCATGACATCGGTACACCGAATGTTGAGATCTATCCAATCAGGATCGCGGCCTAGTGTGATCGGCCAAAGATACGAATGACGAGAGGCAATGGATGGAGAACACACATAACGGGAGGCCGACGAATACTCTGTTGCTTGTCCGGCAGACGATCTCCTGGATGGTACTTAACGCTGGTACACTCTACCACTCTGAATGTTTCCAGGTGAGTTCATGGTAAACACTTGTCAATTCAGAATCCTCACTATTTTCCCTGAGGTCCAGGAGCTCTGTAAAGGATGCGACGATCTGATATTGGGATATAGGACTTCAAGGCTTCGAGTGAGATGGAGGCAACCGACCGACTTCATGCCCCAGCAAGTACTCGACTTGAATTTTCTGCATACGACATTAGAAGATGATTTCACAAGGAGGGGATGCCTGCTCACATCATTAATGGCTTCCATGAACGAAAATTCGTCGGACGCTTTCGCCAGTTCTTCCAGGTGTTCACGATTGCTTAGAATGACTATCCAGAGGTTGGGTTCCGCGACTTTGAATGGTGCAAACTTGTACTATGGGATAGAGTGTGGGTTGTTCCACCACAATTACCAGCGGATATGCGGGATTTGCTTTTCGTATCCTTCTTGTATGACACTTTGAGCATTCCTCACATACTTGAAACTAGCCCACCAGGAGTCAAGCCAGCCACTTGCGCCTACAGCCGGGATGGGATCGAGCTGGTAAAGGTTCAATCAGGAACATGATGTATTTCCATCATGGGGCAGGTTCACATTGGGATCTTGCGACAGTTTTGCAACTATAGTGATCGCAGTAGCCAGGCTACGACACCATAGGTGGGGGCCGACTGAGTAGCGCGCGGCGGAGAAGCAATACGTGTGGGCGTGAAGTTCTCACAATAATGAACGCTAATGGAGAAGTCAGCACGCTTGTGAACAGAGTAAGTACACTTACCAGTATCGAAGATCCCCAGAGTCGTGGGCAGAATGCTGGTCCATTGTGGGTTCGAGATCGAGCACGTGTAGAGCGTTGTCGACGGATGCGGAGACGGTGTTCGCCCGAGCAGAAGAGGAGACGGCCGGTGTTGGATATAGCGGTGCTGTGTGAGGAGCGGGCGAGGTTGGCGGAGACCAGCAGCTGAGTTTACAAGTGATAACCACTACGAGAGGACTAGAGATACGGTAGCGATCGACTGACGCGTGCCACGACACGGTCACGTGGGAGGAGAAACTGTACCAGGCTGGGTCCTATCTCGATGTACGTATTTCGACATCGGTATTGTGATCATCATCCTTCCATCCTTTTAGAAGTAGCACTAGTATGGCTCAGTGACAAGGCACTGGCTGTGTGCCACGTCTTGTCAAATAGTGGAACCGAAAACGTACCCCAGGTAGGGAGTCCAGACTGGTATCGTAGGACTTGAGCGGTTGAGCCCGTGGCACAAAACTCTGACTTGATATACAAGACCATCCCAGATGCACTTGAATCCATGGCTTTTTTCTCTTGCAAAGTTACTGCAAGGCATCGTCAAGGGAGCATTCTGTACGCCACCACCACTGCCTACTTTGAAGCAACATCAACAAGACCAAAGTTAGGGGCAATATGACGTCCAACTCCTAAAACGATTGTATTACCTTCCGTGTCCAGGTCGCGCCGTCGCCGAAACGGGTTTCCTTACCTCCTTTCTCCCCTCAAGACTTGTGACTGCGACAAAGACCATGGGTTTCGTACTCACCAAGCTAGCGTCTCCCGTCCGATGGTTTCTCAACGTACCCTGCAATGAAGGACCGAAAAAGGAGGGTAAGTATACTTGGCATCGCGGCCTCGCAGGCCCACCGTATAACACATAACTGCTACCAGATCCCCGAGCACAGTACCTCCAGCGTCTATCCGTCTTGGAAAAGGGCGAAAGAGACGACTATAAGGCAGCGCTCGCGTTGCAGCGTGGCGAGGACCTCCCTCCACAGACAGAGGCCCAGTTAGAGATGTCCAAAGTATCCTTTGCAGAATTGCTGTGAGCTTCTTACCCCTCTTGGCTGCGTCTCTTGTACCACGGCGCTCATCGTTGGCGTTGATACGCAGTGAAAAGTTCTTGGTGGCTAACACGGTGGCTGAGCGGCCATACTCTGAACCAGAACCATCTGGATCAAGCGGCTTCTTCACTCGTAGCATCTGGTTTAGAAAGCAAGTCAGGTGACGACGAATTGAATTTATGCCATCGATCACACGACTTACCCTCACATATCTAACCCTCACTAGCAAAACCGAATGTGTCGTTTGCCGCGATGGTTACGAGAATGTGGCCAGTCTCAACGCGCCCTGTGGTCATTTCATTTGTCGCCAGTGCGTCATCGGCATGGCCGAAGTCGCCAATAAAAACGAAGATCTTTTCCCCTTGCAATGCTGCCAACAGCAGCTTCCAGTGGACACCTTCCTCAGTTTCTTATCAGGACCACTCCTTGTATCCTTTTCTGCCAAGTGTGCCGAGGCAGCTACCCCTCCCAACTTACGCGTTTACTGCGCCAACAAGACATGTGCCAAATTCATTGGTAGATCACTCACAGCGACACCGTGCGTGATGTCGTGCCCGGATTGTCGCACGAAAGTTTGTTCGGGATGCAAAAGCCGAGCACACCCCAGACAAAGCTGCGATGAAAGAGAATACAGCGAAGTTCAGGCCCTTGCCAAGGCGAACGGCTGGAAAACTTGTCCAAAGTGCAAAATGATAGTGGAGCGTTCCGCTGGTTGCGCTCATATGACGTGCCGGTGCCGACAAGGTTTTTGCTATAGATGCGGGGCAAAGTGGGGGCGCTGTATATGCAGTGGATACTAGGATGAATTTTTTTGCAAGCATAGTAGATGCACGGATCGATTTTGTTCACATACAGTGCGGGTATCAAAATACGTTGTCCATATATTACCCCGGGACTGGGCATTCAGATCGAGAGGTGAATTTGAGGAGCGAGGAGCAACAGGTTGGTACAATTATCAGTAGACTGTCTTGCAGTGAACCAGGATCACGAAACCACCACTCCGGGGATCAATATGGCTTGAAACGCCGAGACTCCTTCATCTTATCTATGCGTGCCTTGTCCGCCTCAAAGTTCTTTCTGAGATCCAACAATGCTGAAAACGCAAAGCAATATTAGCTACAGCACACGGCATGGCACGCTACCCCACCTTTTCTTTGTTTCTCTGCCTTTTGGAAGGCATAGAACGTCTCTTTTTCCTTTGGTTTTTTCTTTTTCTTACTCCCCGTCCGACTTGTTTTCTCAAATGCCTTGCTTGCGACCCCAACGCCTCCTCCGAGCGTTTGTCCGTACGCTCCACCTCTCGTTACAAGGGTGAAACCATCGTCGTCTACAATCGCCTCTCCTTTGCGATACGCCACCTTTTGTTTCGTCTTTGCTAGATCAAACTCGAACCGTTCCATCCACGTGTCTGCATGTGCTTTGACAACGTCGAGCGGTGGTCTTTGTGCATCGTACAACGCTGCGTAGTGGGCCAAGCCCCGTGGCTCTTCAGGTGACGATGGCCAAGGACGTGGTTTCGTCGGTGGGACGAGCGCTTTCTCGAGTGACGAAGTGTCCAGGAAGATGACGTGGGCGATGCTGCCTGTTTTCCGGAGGGTACGGAGTGGGATGGGAGGGAGGGGTACGACACTTGGTGAGGCGCTCTCTGTTGGTCGTTGTTTTCTCTGTGATCGCGGTTGTGGATCTTGGCTCGACGGTGATGGTGATAGTGGTGGGGACGTCTCAATGTCTGCCTCTGCCTCTTCCTCATCTTCATCTTCTGCTTCTGCCTCGTCGCGCGAGTCCCGGTTGTACACCACCCGTTCTACAGCCCCGCAAGACTTGAAAAAAAGTGTGATTTCGCGATCGGTAGCGTCTACGGGAATGTTAACGAGGAAGAGGGTTCTTTTCTCTGGGTATACCACGTCTTGAGATTTGGAGAGGTGTGCGCGAGCATAGAGGATATGTGTCGAGTGGGCGTAAGCGACTGGGATAACTGTGAATCCTGAAACAAGAGTCAACATGGGGTCACAACGTTGTTGTATTTAGTAGTTGTGGACGCGTTGATTGTGACTATGGTATTGATCTCAGAGTATGTACGTCAACAAATGACAACAAGGTGAGAGACTACCACAATTGAGGCTACCACAAGCGCTGGCAGGACAACTAACGATCTACTACAGGCCAACCCGGAACGTAACTTGCCATGGATTCCTTTGAGCACATGCAGTTCCTAAATCTCGTCCGAAAACTCAATGTGAGAGTGTCCTCTTCCGACCAAATATTTGTCGATTGAAGAAGTAGGTGGAAAGGACTTGCGGGACTGTATGATTGAGGAGCGTAAAACAGGGGGTGGACCGCAGATGTTGAGCTTGGGATGAATGGAATGCGACAAGTGATGGCAATCAAGATGTGGACGCGATGACAGAGGACCATGTGAACTGTTGATCTGGACGGCCTTGAGGGGCCGACCGGTCAATCGCTGTGTCTCACTGGGAGGTGGATTGTACGCATATGTGATTGGGCGCCAAAGTCACAGCATTGCCTTATTGTTGCCTTGAGGCTCATCCGATGGAGCCCACAACGTGTTCGGTGTTTTCCCTCCCTCAGTCTTTCTCGTCGACGGCACCCGTGCAAATTCGCCGACTCGAAACGCAGCTCGCAACATCATGATCATGTCAAGCCCCGTACCACAAGGATCTGTCAACGATGATCCTCGGCCACTTCTAGTCATCCCGGCGGATGATAATGACTATTTCTTGGAGCTCGCGTATTTCCCTGACGGACGCCGAGTTGTCACTGGCTCTGAGGGCGGAACTGTGAAGGTGTGGAACCTGGAAAACGGCAGGCAAGAAGGGACATCGATGGAGCACAAGAGCGAAGTAATTGGTCTTGCTGTGACCCGCGACGGCAAAAAGATTATCAGCAGTGACTTGAAAGGAAGTGTCAAAATATGGGACGTCGACTCGGAATCGCACAAACTCGTCCGGGAATGGGAGTCAGAGGGATGCCCCAGTATTGCCATCTCGTCAGATGATCGATTCGTTGCGGTTGGCAATCGGACCGAGGTGAAGATTTATAGTACGGAAGGGGGACAAGTCAATCAGCCCATCGTCGTCGGTGATGATGGAGATGAGGATGAGGATGCATTAGTGTGGTCCATGTCATTCTCTCCAAACGGCGTCAAACTCGCATGTGGTAGCGTTGGGAGCAAGATCCACATGTATGACGTCAAGTCTGGCGCACTCATCCTGGGTCCACTAGAGGGCCACAATGAGCTCATCAATTGTGTGCTGTGGTCACGCGATGGCGACAGACTCTTCTCTGCATCCGGTGACAAAACGATTCGCTGCTGGAACTCCGATACAGGGAAACAAATCGGACACCCATGGACAGGCCACACAGACTGGATATACTCTCTCTCCCTTTCACCAGACGGATCCGTCCTGGCGAGCGCATCCGGGGATGAAACAGTTCGCTTTTGGGATGCAACTACCGGTGACCCCGTCGGACAACATCTACGGCACGACAAATCTGTATATGATGTTTCTTTCTCTCCCTCTGGTGAATTCCTGGTATCAATAGACGATGAGAAGATATATCTGTGGCGGGTACCTTGGGTATGTAACTCAGGCTCTGAATGTTGCATGCATGGCCGTCTCATCATTTGCTTAGTGCTCCCCCGCCGTGTCCCTTCCTGGAATTGAATATAATAATATTCTACGGGGTCTTACTCTTCCGTATGCAAGTATTTTGTCATCATGGACATCTTTTTGATCACTCACCCTCTTGGTAGCCATCATCTCCACCAGTTCGTCCTATTGCACCCTCAAGACCACCTCATTTCCACTCGACCTCCTTGCCAGTGCGAACAATGGAACGACAGTCTCAGCCGTCCGCCCTCCGGTAGATCACTTGAATAGGCTGTAGTATGCACATTTGACCAATTTCCGATAGCATTGGATTTCCGGTGGCGGCGGATCTAACCCAACATATCGTCAGAACAGAAAATCAGTATTCGGCAGCAGGAGGTTTTGGTGATGTGTACAGATGTCGTTATTTTGGCAACTCGGTGCCAATAGAGGTCTGGGCATGATCCTCGGTTCATTTGCCCACTATGAACATTTTCTTCAGGTTGCAGTAAAGGCATTCCGATTCACGTTCACCACGGATGGAAATGCAGGCAGTAAATTAAAAAAGGTAGCCATTCGCACTACAACCACATGTATGACCTAAACTACCTTGCAGATGATCCGTCGTGAACTCGGAATATGGAGAAGACTGGTACACGACAATATTGTCCCTTTCCTAGGCACTGCACATGGGTTTGGGATGACGGGTACAATGTCATTGGTGTCATTATGGATGCACAATGGATCTCTTCACCATTTCCTAGAGAAGCATGACAATAATCTAGGTGTAGAACACCGACTCCAATTTGTCTGTCCAATCAGTTTTGTATACTTTCCCGCCCTCTAACATTACACGATAGCTCCAGGATATTGCCAACGGGCTACAGTACTGTATGTTGTTTCCATCATTGCCAAAGCTTTTAAAGGAATAACACACTATAGTACATTCTTTTTCAGTTGTCCATGGTGACCTGAACTGCGTACGTCAGAGTACAAATTCTCATCATCTCTGTCGTGTAGTAACCAAAAGACAGAATAACGTGCTCCTCGATGCGGACTACAGTGCTCGCTTAGCTGATTTCGGATACGCTTCGATGGTGGGAAATATACCTGAAGCATTGGGTTATCTCCAAAGGTCTACTGCTCGGCCGGGAGCATTGCGCTGGAGTACACCGGAGCAAATTTTATCGGAAGAGATATTTATGCGGACAACCAAAAGTGATATCTACTCCTTTGGTTGTGTCGCCCTTCAGGTGAGCTCGTTGGACGCAGATTCCAGATTGGTGCTGATGTTCATATAGGTCTTGTCTGGAAAACGGCCATGGTCGGAACTTCAAGAAGAAGCGGCCATTGTTTTACGGGTAGCAAAGGGCCATAAACCGGGCCGACCAAAGTCTCGAATGATAGATGATTCGCACTGGCGTTTGATTCAAGAGTGTTGGTCACTGATGGAGGAGCGCCCCACCGCAGAGGTGATAAAATCCGCCATCCGACAGTTCTTGAATGATGCCCCACGGTCCTCTCCCTTGCATGACTTGATCCAGTCATGGTCAAGTCAGGTGGATCATGGTGCCGAATTGTTGTCGTCTCCTAGTGAAGTCCCCGCACATGGTTCGAGCGCTCGATTCGCCCAGACTTTAGATGATGAGCACAGGTATGTAGCGATCGTCATCTCCGCTCAGCCAATCATATTGACGCCTCGTCATCCGCACTTATCAGCATTTCTGATACCTCGAGTTCGTACCAACCCCATGAGGACGAGGAATATCACACATCGCTGATAGCAAAGCGGGGAAGGTCCACAGAGGATATTGTACCATCAGATGATAAACAGTATTTCAAGAGCCGGCGTATGTAGGTGTGCATGGTATTCCATGTCCCTCGCTAGACTCGCTAGACTCGAAATTCCAATTTTCATAGAGATATTGCTTGTCTCTATCTCATGCATTTATTTACTGATCACGCCAGTTGTAAGACACTCGAACAACACATTCTCCGTTGTTTTTGACATTCAGTGGGATATGCGAATAAATCGAGCATTGTCGGGAGGGTATAGCATGTTCGACCACAAACTTGGATAAACTCGGCATCATGGTTCTATGCAAACAGAATTTCCAAATCCCCCTGATATGAAACAAGGGTCCGACCTGTGTCTCGAGGAAAAATGGTGAGTCGGGTAAACACTAACGCGATTGCGACGCGCATCGGTCACGAGTCTGCCTGATCCAAACTCTGCGCAATGGCCATGTCCTGTGGTCGTGAGTCGTGACAGTGGCCCTGTGCCATGTTTCAGCGCATCAGTACGACATGGACGTATTGATCCATCCGGGCGTAGGGATCATGGCCTAGGCAAGGATCAAGACTGCCATATGCAAACAGGACTTGGAGTTGCTCCACCTCTTCACGATACAATCCTTGCAATGCGTCGATTGTCTCCCTGGCTGTGGACGACGCCCGAGGGCACCTACGATCGCAGTGGCTGAACCCATCCTCATGTATGCGTTTTCGTGGCCTAGTCATTCCGTCCGTTATGCAATGCGATAAGACCCAGCCAAACGACATGACGCACCCAGGAAATCAAGCACATCTGCGTGGTCAAACCTATTGCCCTCTCACACCCGACTCGCCAAGCACGCATTCAGCTCGTCCACATCATGGTACACAACCCATAGTTCGGGTGCCCAGTCCAACTCGGTCAGATGAAACTGGCTGTCGTCGTCAACTTTCCGTCAGAGAGAGACTCAAACTGAAACGAAAAGAGATGCCAACCTACCTGAAGCGTGCATTGAACCGAATGCGTATCGCTTGCAGGAGCAGCCTCCCAGTTGACATCTGGGTTTGTCCCACCCAGATCGATGAGGAACGACGTGTTCGTGACGTGCAATGCGACTGCGTGTTCGTCGAGCAGATAAACGTGGGATCAGAGAATAGATATATGGCGTGTAGTATGTATGCATGAGCAAGCGAAAGAGAGGAGTAACGTACGTTTGGCCCTACGAAATTCGACCACATCCAACACAAGCATAGAGAACACCTCTACATCATGCTCGTTTCTTTCATTTATGCGTAGTCATCCCTTGTGCGATGTGACCGAGAAATGCGAACGAAAACGTCGCCATACCGAACAGCGCTTGTGCAGAAAGCGTCCGTGGCCTTTCAAACACGCGAGGCATGAGGTCGTCCAACTGATACCAGCGGTAGCGACAACGGGCGTCGATTTGTGGGAGGGTAGGAGAAGGGAGATTTGACCAGCGTCACAATAGGTAGTCTGGGATGTCTGGGGAGTCTGGAGATTGGTCAGGGGAAGAGGGAAGGAGGAGAGAGCGAGTCAGGGTTTATACATTCTCGAATGAGCCCTTCTTGAGCTCCACAATACATTCGGTGGCGTAGGTCTGGTCTGTCGATTCAGTTTGAGAGGGCTGGATCCGTATCACCAATTCGGTTCTCCCTGACATCCGTCCAGGAAGCTATGGTCAACAGAAGATGAATCAACGATGAACGGCCAGGTGTACTTGAGTTGACCATGGCGTTCTCAGGCCTGATGCAACATTCTGACTTACCATGTAGACCTCACAGTACTGACTCTACTCCCGGACACAAGTACCAGCACCCGGACTCTCATCGTCGTTACCAGTATCAGCATTTTGTGTCCGTCGAGTTCCACGAGTCACATTGACAAAAGACTATTATGCAACGACAATGTTTGACGTTCGTCAGTGAAAAACTTTCGTTTGTTGGGACTTGGAATTGGGAAGAGACGCTGATTGCATAGCGAGATACATAAGACATGACTTGTCTGTGGTCAATGGTCATCCCATGGGGGTGAACAGTTTGAACCCGGAGTTCAACACATGACAACAACACCGACTCACGTCAACTCGGTCGCAGATAACTCGTCAAGTATGCATACGGTTCTTAGCCTCCAGGCTCCGAAAGTTCAAAGTTTGACGCGTGAGTATTTTCTTCCTTTGCTGCTCAAAGGATGACAATCCATCAATCCATCAATTCCTGCCAGCAGGCGTACAACGCTTCGTTGATGACGCGATGACGACTGTGTGACGGACCTACAGGACGTAACAGTTGGTTTAAAAAGTAGTTGGATATCCACACAGCCGTTTTCTGAGACGTGGGGAGTTATGGGAGCGTATCATCGAGGAATGCTCAAAGGTCGTCGTCGTCTTCGCTATCCATCAAGCGTTGGATCCTTTTCTAATTGAGTGTTACTAGGGTCCTATTAGCCAACTGGGTCAGCATCCCTTATTCTCGACTCGCTTCGTGCATTATCGCTTACAAAAGCACACCAACCAATACCCGACGAGTCACCGGTCCCAGTGTACGTCCTTCATCTCGCAATCTGTATCATCGATCTTTGCTTTCTAAGGCTGATACCTGTATTAGCCACTCCCAGCAATGTAACACGTTCATGTTGACCATGTCCTTCAAAACCGTCGCCGGGTTATTGAAGTCACCCATTGACTTCATCTTACGAGCACGACATAGGTGCAACATACCATTCAATGCGTCGGTGGGGTCTCTCATCATGGCAAGTGCCTCCTTGACCATTGCGTTTCGCCAATTCTACTCCCCTTCCTGTGGTCCCAATCAGAAATGACGCCCCTCTCGCATGGCGAGGTCTTTGAGCGAATTGAAGAAGACACTCGACTTCGGGAGCGACGATTGATTCGAGTGCAGCCTCAGGTCCCCTCGTATCATTCGCAATCCCGCCCTCCAGAGTCAGGGCGGGGTTCGGGCTCAGGGTCTGTGAGCGATGCCACCTATGTCCTGGCCAGCTCTTTCCCGTCGCACGAAAATGAAAACAGGGGGTGGACGGCAGATGTTGAGCTTGGGGATGATGAATGGAACGCGACGAGTGATTGCAATCAAGATGATGTGGATGCGATGACAGAGGAGAGGGAGCTGAAGTACTCAGGAATAGACAAAAGATCTCTCGTAGGCAGGTGATATGTATATATTGTACATCATGTGAACTGTTCTGGACGGGCCGATCGGTCAATCGCTAGATTGCACTCTGCAAACAGAGAAGAAACCACAGCATTGGGCGCCAAAGTCACAGCATTGCCTTATTGTTGCCTTGAGACTCATCCTAGAAAGCCAACGTGTTCGGTGTTTTCCTCCCTCAGTCTTTCTCATCAACGCACCTGAGCAAATTCACCGACTCGAAACGCAGCTTGCAACATCATCATGTCAAGCGCCGTACCACAAGGATCTGTCAACGATGGTCGTTGGCCACTTCTAGTTATCCCGGGGGTTGATTATGACGGCTTCTGGAAGCTCGCGTACCTCCCTGACGGGCGCCGAGCCGTCACTGGCTCTTTGCGCGGAACTGTGAAGGTCTGGAACCTGGAAAGCCGCGGGCAAGAAGGGACATCAATGGAGCACGAGAGCAAAGTGCATGATCTTGCTGTGACCCGCGATGGCACAAAGTAGTGGCAAGGAAGGAAGTGTCAAAGTATGGGACGTCGAATCGCACAAACTCGTCGGAGAATGGGAGTCAGAGAGATTGCCCAGGATTGCCATCTCGCCAGATGATCAATTCGTTGCGGTTGGCGATTGGAAAGTGGTGAAGATTTATAACATGGAAGGGGAACAAGTCAATCGGTCCATCAACGTCAGCGGTATTCGGTGCATGTCATTCTCTCCAAACGGCGACAAACTCGCATGTGGCATTAGAAGGAACATCCACGTGTATGACGTCAAGACTGGCGCACTCATCCTGGGCCCACTACAAGGCCACAACCATGGCATCGACTGTGTGCTGTGGTCACGCAATGGCGACAGACTCTTCTCTGGGTTTGATGACAAAACAATTAGCTGTTGGGACTCCGATACAGGGGAACAAATCGGACATCCATGGACAGGTCATACAGACTGGATACGCTCTCTCTCCCTTTCACCAGATGGATCAATCCTGGCGAGTGCATCCTTGGATAAAACAGTTCGCTTTTGGAATGCAACTACCGGTGATCCTGTCGGTCAACATCTACAGCATGACGGATATGTATATGATGTTTCTCTCTCTCCCTCTGGTGAATTCGTGGCATCAATAGAAGAGGAGAAGATATATTTGTGGCGGGTACCTTGGTGGGGGTCGGTTCAGTGTCAGGTAAGGACGCTCATCAGGTATACCCTATTCATTCTCATCATCCTGCAGATAAGCCTTGCTGACCTTGGTGCCCCACGCAACACCGTTCACCTCGCGCAACTGTCCCTCTTCCATCCACCTCCACCATACTCTACCCACATTCCCGGAGCTGGACAAGTACTCCATCTCGATTTTGATGTAAGTATTCGCGAGTCATAGCCTGCCAGACTTACTCATACTCGCTTCAAATTGAAGGCAGTTACACCACCCTCGAATCACCTTACCACAACTGCCTTGGTACTCAACCCGCTGCTCGACTCCCCCAGGATCCGAATACCGACTCCCTGGACACGTCGGCCACATCTGATGAAGTACGCTACTCAGGTTCTGAATGTTGCATGCATGGCGTCTTATCTTTTGCTTAGTGCTCTTCCGTGACCCTTCCTGGAAGTGATTATATTCTCAGCGGTCTTGCTCCTTCATACGCAAGTATTTGTCGTTAGGGTCGTCCTTTTGATCGCTCATACTTTCGGTAGCCATCTCCACCACTTCGTCCCGTTGCACCCTCAACACCGTCTCATTCCTCTTCGACCTCCTTGCCAAGAGTGGAACAACAGTGTCAGCCGTCCGCCCTCCGGTATATCACTTGAATATGCTGTAGTATGAACATTTGACCAACTTGAGATAGCATCAGATTTCCGGCGGCGGTGGATCTAACCCACCAGATCGTCAGAATAAACAATCAGTATTCGGCAGTAGGAAGTTTTGGTGATGTGTATAGATGTCGTTATCTTGGTCATTCAGTGCCAATAGAGGTCTGGGCGTGATCTACAGCTTATTTGCCCTCTATGAACGTTTTCTTCAGGTTGCAGTAAAAGCATTCCGATTCACGTTCACCACAGATGGAAATGCAGGCAGTAAATCTGAAAAGGTAGCCATTCGCATTACAACCAAACATATGACCTAAAACTCCCTCGCAGATGATCCGTCGTGAACTCGGAATATGGAGGAGACTGGTACACGACAATGTCGTCCCTTTCCTAGGCATTGCACATGGGTTTGGGATGGAGGGTACAATGCCATTGGTGTCGTTATGGATGCACAATGGATCCCTTCACCATTTCCTAGAGAAGCATGACGATAATCTAGGTACAGAACACCGACTCCAGTTTGTGCGCCCAATCAGTTTTGTGTACTTTTCTGTCCTCTAACCTTGCATGATAGCTCCAGGATATTGCCAACGGGCTACAGTACAGTATGATGTTCTATCATTGCCAAAAGTTCAAAGGAATAACATACTATAGTACATTCTGTTCCAGTTGTCCATGGAGACCTGAACTGCGTACGTCAGAGTAGAAATTATCATCATCTCCGTCGTTTAACCAAAAGACAGAATAACGTGCTCCTCGATGCGGACTACACTGCTCGTTTAGCTGATTTCGGATACGCTTCACTGGTGGGAAATATACCCGAAGCATTGGCTTATCTCCAAAGGTCTACTGCTCGGCCGGGGGCATTGCGCTGGAGTGCACCGGAGCAAATTTTATCAGAAGAGGCAGTCAATCGGACAACCAAAAACGATATCTATTCTTTTGGTTGCATTGCTCTCCAGGGAAGCTTGCTGAACACAAAATCCGGATTGGTCCTGACGTTCCTGTAGGTGTTGACAGGTAAACAACCATGGTCGGAGATTTCGGCGGACGGAGCGGTTAGTTTACGGCTGGCGAAGGGTCACAAACCTGGCCGACCAAAGTCTCGAATGATGGGCGATTCGCACTGGTGTTTGATTCAAGAGTGTTGGTCACCGATGGAGGGGCGCACCACCGCAGAGGTGATAAAATCCGCCATCCGACAGTTCTTGAACGATGGCCCACGGTCCCCTCCCTTGCATGACTTGATCCAGTCATGGTCAAGTCGGGTGGATTATGGTGCCGAATTGTTGTCGCCTCCTAGTGAAGTCCCCGCACAAGGTTCGAGCGCTCGATTTGCCCAGTAGTGAAGATGATGAGCACAAGTATGTAGCGATCGTCATCTCTGCTCAGCCAATCATATTGAACCCCCGTCATCGGCACTTATCAGCATTTCTTCACATTACCCAGGACCCACCCCATCAGGACGAGGAATATCACACATCGCTGATAGCCAAGCGGGGAAGGTCCACAGAGGGTACTATACCATCAGATGACAAATGTCACTACAAGAGGCGGCATATGTAGGCGTGTATCATGCAGATGAGAGATCTCAATTTCATAGAGATATTGCTTGTCATTCCATGAGGTACTAGTTATGGCGAGCTGCAGAGCGATATGTTGAACTACAGGATAATTAACATTGGAATCCGAAACGCTTGGTGAAGACCTGGAGTGAAGGAAGAAGTAATGAAATAAGAATCTTTATCTCAATCCAAGATTATTAAGTGGTGTACATGACAAGGCGTATGAAATAGACCTGGGATCAAGCTTCAAGCTTCGAGGACCTCAGTAAGCAATGCTGACCCGTTTCCCCACCCATTCGTCCCAATTCCTGATCACCTTCTCGACCAAGAAATGTGCCACATCCTTCCTCGAAATCGTCCACCGCCCTGAGCGATCCCCTTCTTCGGCCTTGTAAGGAACAATACTCAAGGGCGTGTCCGCACGACATACCCCGTCCGTTAACAAAGCGGGCCGCACCACGACAGCACTCTTCAGTGAACCAGGCGCAGGCAAGTCCGCACTCGCTTTCCAATCTTCATCAAGTATCTTTGTGCCAGGACTGTCCTGTGCGTCCCACTCCCAACCTGCACAATACGCTAGCACTTCTTCTGCTCCAAGCTTGTCCGCGTGTGGGGCTGCGAGGACGTAACTTGAGAGCGGCTTGAGAAGAAATGGGAGCTTTCGGTGCCCACTGCGAGCAAGTCCATTCGCGGAAATCACGATGATCTTGGGGTAGGGTGTTGGGAGCGTTTTGAGACAGTTGAGAAGCGATTGCGTCACGAGATTGGGAGGTGAGACCACGACTCCCTTTGTGAGTTCAGACTGGGGTATTCCACCTGGCGAAAACGATTGGCGTGCGATACGAACGAGGGAGGAATGGTCAAGAGAAAGGTAACAGTGGCCCCTAAGTCTGTTCGCCATTATTCAGTGCACCTCACGACACGTGGCCGTCAGACGTACCAAGAAGGCGTATGGAGGAGAAGTAGCCAATGTTCCTCGACCCTCCGATGGTCAATACTTTGACGTTGTTCATGGTGGTTGAAGAACATATCAGTTTCTTATCAGGACCACTTCTTGTATCCTTTTCAGCCAAGTGTGCCGAGGCAGCTACCCCCCCTCCCCCTCCCAACTTACGTGTTTACTGCACCAACAAGACATGAGCCAAATTCATCGGTAGATCACCCACAGCGACACCGTGCGTGATGTCGTGTCCAAATTGCCGCACGAAAGTTTGTTCGGGATGCAAAAGCCGAGCACACCCCAGACAAAGCTTTCAAGAGAAGCTAGCGAAGTTCAGGCCCTTGCCAAGGCGAACGGCTGGAAAACTTGTCCAAGGTGCAAAATGATAGTGGAGCGTTCTCGTAGCTGTGAGCGGCGCTCACATGACGTGCCGGCGCCGACAGCGCTGTATATGCAGTGGATACTAGGATGAATTTTTTTGCGAGCATAGTAGATGCACGGATCCATTTTGTTCACATACAGTGCGGGTATCAAAATACGTTCTCCATATATTACCGCGGGACTGGGCATTTAGAGGTGAATTTGAGGAGCAACAGGTTGGTACAATTATCAGTAGACTGTCTTGTGGTGAACCAGGATCACGAAACCACCACTCCAGGGATCAATATGGCTTGAAACGCCGAGACTCCTTCATCTTATCTATGCGTGCCTTGTCCGCCTCAAAGTTCCTTCTGAGATCCAACAATGCTGAAAACGCGAAGCGATATTAGGTACAGCACATGGCATGGCACGCTACCCCACCTTTTCTCTGTTTCTCTGCCTTTTGGAAGGCATAAAACGTCTCTTTTTCCTTTGGTTCTTTCTTTTTCTTACTCCCCGTCCGACTTGTTTTCTCAAATGCCTTGCTTGCGACCCCAACGCCTCCTCCGAGCGTTTGTCCGTACGCTCCACCCCTCGTGACAAGAGTGAAACCATCGTCGTCTACAATCGCCTCTCCTTTGCGATACGCCAACTTTTGTTTCGTCTTTGCTAGATCAAACTCGAACCGTTCCATCCACGTGTCTGTATGTGCTTTGACAACGTCGAGCGGTGGTCTTTGTGCATCGTACAACGCTGCGTAGTGGGCCAAGCCCCGTGGCTCTTCAGATGACGATGGCCAAGGACGTGGTTTCGTCGGTGGGACGAGCGCTTTTTCGAGTGACGAGGTATCCAGGAAGATGACGTGGGCAATGCTGCCTGTTTTTCGGAGGGTACGGAGTGGGATGGGAGGGAGGGGTACGACACTTGGTGAGGCACTCTCTGTTGGTCGTTGTTTTCTTTTTGATCGCGGTTGGCTCGACGGTGATGGTGATAGTGGTGGGGACGTCTCAATGTCTGCCTCTGTCTCTTCTTCTTCTGCTTCTGCTTCTGCCTCGTCGCGCGAGTCCCGGTTGTACACCACCCGTTCTACAGTCCCGCAAGACTTGAAAAAAAGTGAAATTTCGCGATCGGTAGCATCTACGGGAATGTTAACGAGGAAGAGGGTTCTTTTCTCTGGGTATACCATGTCTTGAGATTTGGAGAGGTGTGCGCGAGCATAGAGGATATGTGTCGAGTGGGCGTAAGCGACCGGGATAACTGTGAATCCTGAAACAAGCTTTGGAAGAGTCGACATGGGGTCACAATTGTTTTAGTTGTAGACGCTCTGATTGTGACTACCAAGCAAAAGGTTTTCGAACCCAGCACTTTGCCAACGATTGGCACCAATCTTCACCCTGCGCAACTGTCCCTCATCTTCATCGCTTGCAAAAGCACCAATACCCGACGAGTCACCGGTCACATTTGTACGTCCTTCATCTCGCAATCTATATCGTCTATCATTACCTTCTAAGGCTGATAACCCGTTTGCATGTTGACCATGTCCTTCAAAACCGTCGCCGGATTATTGAAGTCACCCCAGTCGAACGAGCACGAAATAGGTGCAACATACCATTCAATGCGTCGGTGGGGTTATGCAGGCACTCTCATCATGGCAAGTGCCTCCTTGACCATTGCGTTTTCGCCAGCTTTCTACTCCCCTTCCTGTGGTCCCAAACAGCAATGACGCCGACCTCTCGCATGGCGAATTGAAGATGACATAATTGGCTTCGGGGGCAACGATTGATTGGAGCCTCAGGTCCCCTCGCATCATTCGCAATGCTGCCCTCCTCCATAGCGTCAGGGCGGGGTTCGGGCTCAGGGTCTATGACCGATACCACATATGCCAGCTCTTTCCCGTCGCACGAAAATGAAAACAGGGGTGGACGGCAGATGTCGAGCGTGGGGATGAATGGAAGGCGACGAGTGATTGCAATCAAGATGATATGGACGTGATGACAGAGGAGAGGGAGCTGAGGAACCTAGAACTCAGGAATAGACAATGGATCTCTCATAGGCAGGGCATGTGTCTGAAGATAATTATGCATCATGTCAACTGTTCTGGACGGGCCGATCGGTCAATCGCTAGATTGTACTCTGCAAACAGAGAAGAAAGCACAGCATTTGGGCGCCAAAGTCACAGCATTGCCTTATTGTTGCCTTGAGGCTCATCCTAGAAAGCCAACGTGTTCGGTGTTTTCCCTCAGTCTTTTGCGTCGACGCACCTCAGCAAAGTCACCGACTCGAAACGCAGCTTGCAACATCATGTCAAGCCCCATACCACAAGGATCTGTCAACGATGGTTGTTGGCCACTTCTAGTTATCCCGGCGGATCATGATGACTATTTCTGGGAGCTCGCATACCTCCCTGACGGACGCCGAGTTGTCACTGGCTCTGATGGCGGAACTGTGAAGGTCTGGAACCTGGAAAACGGCGGGCAAGAAGGGACGTCAATGGAGCACGAGGGCACACTATCTGGTCTTGCTGTGACCCGGGATGGCACAAAGATCATCAGCAGTGCAGCAGGAAGCATCAAAGTATGGGACATCGAATCGCACAAACTCGTCCGGGAATGGGAGTCAGGGAGATTGTCCAAGATTGCCATCTCGCCAGATGATCAATTCGTTGCGGTTGGCAGTCAAACCGTAGTGAAGATTTATAGCATGGAAGGGGGACAAGTCATTCGGTCCATCGACGTCAGCGATGATCATGATGAGGGTGCATTTATTCTGTGCATGTCGCTCTCTCCAAACGGCGACAAACTCGCATGTGGCTTTAGAAGGAACATCCACGTGTATGACGTCAAGACTGGCGCACTCATCCTGGGCCCACTACAACGCCGCAACCATGGCATCGACTGTGTGCTGTGGTCACGCAATGGCGACAGACTCTTCTCTGCATCCAGTGACAAAACAATTCGCTGTTGGGACTCCGATACAGGGGAACAAATCGAAGATCCCTGGACAGGCCACACAGACTTGATACGTTCTCTCTCCCTTTCACCAGATGGATCTATCCTGGCAAGCGCATCCGGGGATAAAACAGTTCGCTTTTGGGATGCAACTACCGGTGACCTAGTCAGGCAACATCTACAGCATGATGAAGATGTATCGGACGTTTCTTTCTCTCCCTCCGGTGAATTCGTGGCATCAATAGACCCTGAGAACATATATTTGTGGCGGGTACCTTGGGTATGCTACTCAGGTTCTGAATGTTGCATACATGGCTGTCTTATCATTTTCTTAGCGCTCCCCCGTGTCCCTTCCTGGAATTGATTATATTGTCAGTGGTTTTGCTCCTTCATATGCAAGTATTTGTCGTTAGGGTCGTCCTTTGATCGCTCATACTTTCGGTAGCCACCCCCACCACTTCGTCCCGTTGCACCCTCAACACCACCTCATGTCTCCTTGCCAACAATGGAACGACAGTCTCAGCCGTCCGCCCTCTGGTATATCACTTGAATATGCTGTAATATGAACATCTGACCAACTTCTGATAGCATTGGATTTCCAGCGGCGGCGGATCTAACCCACCATATCGTCAGAATAAACAATCAGTATTCGGCAGTAGGAAGTTTTGGTGACGTGTACAGATGTCGTTATCTTGGCAACTCGGTGCCAATAGAGGTCTGGGCGTGATCTACAGCTCATTTGCCCTCTACTATTAACGTTTTCTTCAGGTTGCAGTAAAAGCATTCCGATTCACGTTCACCACGGATGGAAATACAGGCAGTAATTCTAAAAAGGTAGCCAATCGCATTACAACCAAATGTATGACCTAAACTCCTTCGCAGATGATCCATCGTGAACTCGGAATATGGAGGAGACTGGAACACGACAATGTCGTCCCTTTCCTAGGCATTGCACATGGGTTTGGGATGGAGGGTACAATGTCATTGGTGTCGTTATGGATGTACAATGGATCCCTTCACCATTTCCTAGAGAAGCATGACGATAATCTAGGTGTAGAACACCGACTCCAGTTTGTGCATCCAATCAGTTTTGTGTACTTTCCCGCCCTCTAACCTCGCACGATAGCTCCAGGATATTGCCAACGGGCTACAGTACTGTATGTTGTTCTATCATTGCCAAAAGTTCAAAGGAATAACACATTATAGTACATTCTTTTCCAGTTGTCCATGGAGACCTGAACTGCGTACGTCAGAGTACAAATTCTCATCGTCTCTGTTGTTTAACCAAAACACAGAACAACGTGCTCCTCGATGCGGACTACACTGCCCGCTTAGCTGATTTCGGATACGCTTCGCTGGTGGGAAATATACCCGAAGCATTGGCTTATCTCCAAAGGTCTACTGCTCGGCCAGGGGCGTTGCGCTGGAGTGCACCGGAGCAAATTTTATCAGAAGAGGCAGTCAATCGGACAACCAAGAGTGATATCTATTCTTTTGGTTGCATTGCTCTCCAGGGAAGCTTGCTGAACACGAATTCCGGATTGGTCCTGACGTTCCTGTAGGTGTTGACAGGTAAACAACCATGGTCGGAGATTTCGGCGGACGGAGCGGTTATTTTACGGCTGGCGAAGGGTCACAAACCTGGCCGACCAAAGTCTCGAATGATGGGTGATTCGCACTGGTGTTTGATTCAAGAGTGTTGGTCACCGATGGAGGAGCGCCCCACCGCAGAGGTCATAAAATCCGCCATCCAACAGTTCTTGAACGATGGCCCACGGTCCCCTCCCTTGCATGACTTGATCCAGTCACGGTCAAGTCGGGTGGATTATGGTGCCGAATTGTTGTCGCCTCCTAGTGAAGTCCCCGCACAAGGTTCGAGCGCTCGATTTGCCCAGTAGTGAAGATGATGAGCACAAGTATGTAGCGATCGTCATCT
>JBBPNA010000356.1:0-26568 GCA_038090555.1 Boletus subcaerulescens | reverse complement strand
ATCAGGACGAGATATGACCTATCTCGGATGAGGTCTCTGTATCTCATTCACCCTTGGTTGGACAATCTCATAGAGAACGGACATATGCACGGTGGCGCATTCACAGAAGACGATGTTCTGCTACCACGATCACCAAACACGAACGATGAAGACATCTCCGGCGATGAACTAGACAACGAAGGGATTGATGCTGACGATGATTCATCGCTTTCTGAACCTGAGCTACCGTCCACCCCTACCCCCGCCCAAACAGTACCAGTGGACAGAGAGACTGAAGCACGGCAGCTCGTTGCCCGTCTTCGACAGCCGTTTGGCGCACTGTTGCTCACTGTGGCTTCGACGGGTCGACGTGATGGTGCGGTGGACTACAAGCGAGTTGCGGCAGATAGTTTGATCACCGTACAGTTACAGGAGAGCGTCTCGCTGGCTGATATTCTGGACAATGTACGCGTGCTCGATGTTTTGTAACTCGTACTTGTGTTATTTCATATATCATCACTACGAAATCGTCGAGGCGTTTTCGACGTTGACCTGAACGTTGGCTAGCTTAGCTGCTCGACGCGAGTAGACAAGCACGGTACCCTTCTTCGTTCAAGTCTCTAAGCTTATGCGCCATGCTGTAAACGTTGTCAACGCTGTTCAGTCTATGTTTAGCTTCATCATCCTGGCTGGTGACACACTCACTGTGGGCACTGTTGATGGTACCCGCTCAACGGAAGGTCGCCATCGGTCACCAATGGAGCGTGGCAAGTATCACAAACATTACGACTTCGCGGGAGACGGACCCATTCGGTCGCGAGTGACGTGACACCCCGGGGTGGGTCTGAGAAGATTCATCACCTGAATGAACACGACAGGCTTGGCAACATCAGCTAGACCAAGTGTGAGAGCATCGTACTTCATAGTAACAGTTCGACAATGATGGGACTACTCACTGACAGGATGTGATGAGCAGCCTCAATGGTGTCGTACTCATTTCCGCCCCGTCTGAGACTCGCAACAAGAGAAACCGGAGATTGATTTACGCGGTCGATCCTCGTCCCCCTGGCCATAACTTTAGAACACGGATGATATTTCTCAGTCAGAGCTGAGAAATCCTACCCATCAATGTTCACAGGGACAGTCTCGCGGCAGGCAACAGATGAAAAATAAAAAGAAGCAAACGGTGAGATAAGTAACCGGCCCGTTGGACTGTTGCCTGGATACATACAAGGTAAAGCTTACCAGATCTGTCAGCCCAGCTCCTAGAGAACGGTTAAGCTACGCGGGACTGACTCGCTAGCTTTTGGTAAGACAAAGTCGCCTCACCTTTGTCGGTGCATCGCAACGCGGTCACGATGCAGGATCCAGTCTAAAGAGCCACTGCTGGCGTGCCAGCGGAAAGTCATACTCGAATTTGGATCGCGTCACCATACATACCATTATCCATGATCCATGACTAAGACGTGAACTTAGTCTGACGCCGTGTGAATGCCACCATATCAGGGCACGCGGTGATCATCAGAAGTAACAGGAGAAGATATCCATTTCGCGCAGGTGAAGCATAGCCGGGAATCTAAGTTGCATTGGGTCACGCTGAAGGGTTGACTAAAATAAAACTCACATTGGGCAACCTTGTGATCGAGTTGGACAGGCCGGATCAGCGGCTTGCTCGCGAACAGGGGGTAATGTGGATGCAGAGGTGGACGTGTCAACATCCCACTTCCAAGAGGACGGGTCTACTTGCGCCTATGGCCGGCGCTGAGATATTTGAGGAGACAAGACAAATGGAATGGAGAAAAGAGTGACCATTTGCACAGATGGGGCATACGTGGGTCCACGCTGACACTGAGATTTTGTTGATAGAAATTTCCGAATGGCTAATAAGTCGTCCATTTCGCACGGGCCAAGCAGAATACGGCAAGGAAATGATTTGGGTTGGACAACTTGTCATCACAAACGGGAGACCGAAGCTTTGACTAGGATGAAGTTGGCGTCGGCCGATCATCGGGTATGGCCAGACCGTCAATTTGGAGGAGAACAGAGTGGAGAGATGGCCTTTTAGAAAATCCGGTTTCTCACCTACGCGGATGTACAGGCGGAAAAGATAGATAGTCATGCGCGAATCTGGTGATTGATCCTGCGGGGGTGGCTACATGTCTGATGTGTATAGGTGAAATGCGTAGAGATAGACTGACTCATCGGGAGTGACATGGTTCTAATAACCTGCTCGCAAACGGGGAAAGGAAGGCACGATATAGATGCCGAACACGACGATTATTGAGTGCCATGCCAGCTTCGTGGAGCGAGAGACATATCTTAGTTATCTTGAATTCGTCCTGATACAGTACACTATGCTAAAGCGCCGAAAACACGAGGCAATTATGAGCGTGAGCACGGATTTATATCGCAGATTAAAGGACAACAAACCACAGCCTGTTCGTTAATTTCCATCACTACTTGGCTACACGGAACCGCTGATGTGACGCCGTCGTTGACGATGACCGGTGTGTACTGGTAAGGTGGTGTTGCGCCTGCATGCTCAGCATTGAACTAGATCATCCCCAACCGATCAAAATCAACACCGGTAGACAGATATCGGAGGTGGCATTCTCAGCAAACGGCGAGTATATCGTAAGCGGCCATTACTGGGATGCTCGAGTGTGGCGAGTGGCGGACGGGAAACGAATGGCAACCATGAGCACAGGAAGCGGCCCGTGTTGTTGTCTCGCTGTGTCGAATGATGGCAAGTGGATCGCAACGGGGACATTCGCAGACAGGGACGGCGTCTTCCTGTGGGACGCAAAGACATACAAGCAAGTCTTCAAGCACGATATCCGCTACGTCTCCGCAGTCGATTTCTCGCCCGACTCAACGAGACTCGTCATGGTGTCGAAGGCCGGCGGAACTTTAATTTGGGACGTCGCATCCAACAAACAAGTGCAAACACTCTCCATGAACCAGGGAGTGCCAAGAGCAGCGAAATACTCACCGACAGGGGATCGCATCGCGATAGCCACTACGGAATCCATTCGCGTCTTGGACAGCAACGATGGCCGCTTGCTCGTCGACATCGATGTAGAAGTAGTCCCGTGGTTCAACACTGGTCTCGTCTGGTTCAACAACCACCTCGTTGTCGTATCCAATAATACAATCAAGCAATTCAATGCAGCCACCGGATCAACAGTCGCAGAATGGCCTGTCCCCGGCAGCAACGGCTACTCGCGCATCGCCCTGCCAAAGCATGGGAAATTCATTGCTCACTCTACAGAGAGTACTATCACCCTTTGGGACACGTCGACACATGTCCAAGTCGGTCTTGTTCATACCCCTCAAGACAGACAGACCATCGCATTCTCTCCCGACGACCAATCTCTCGCATTTGGTGGTGGAATGGACCGAAAAATCAGCATCATACGTGCGTCTCGTATCATTGTAAGTGTCGTCCCATTGGATTGGAGCGCATCTGGACAACTTTCTCGTTCGTTCCGCATAGAGTTCAATCCCATCGTCTCCTTTGCCCACTCCCCGGGAACCTGACATTCGGGTTGACGATGCTGCATCGGACCCGTCAGTTCCATTATCTCGCCCACACCCCACTCTCCAGGAACCCGACATTCAGATCGACGACGCTGTGCTGGACTCGTGGAAGCACGATCAACTCGAAAATGCAGAGACCCTCTTGACTACAGCGATCTCCGAGTCTCAGAATCCGGCTCATCCCGTATTCACTAGTCGAGCTCTCGTGCGGACTCGTCTACGAAAGTGGGATGCAGCCCTCGTCGATGCCGAAAGGGTTCTTCTCATTTTACTCTCATAAACACTGACATCCTGACGCCCATTTATGCAAGGCCCTTGATATTCAGCCGTCCATCATCGCCTTCCTTGCAAAAAGTGTAGCCCATGTCGGCAAAGGGGAAAAGGACAAGGCCTATCGGGCCTGCGACATTGCGTTCGAGCACTTCCATTCATCTCATGTCACCTTTCTCCTTCTTATCAAGGTCTGTGTCTTCAACGTTCGGTGACCATTTAACTGCTCATAATCTTTAGGCTATCATCGTGTTCATGGCCGGAGACCATCCCGATGCGATATCACGCGTAGACGACCTCATCGCCACCGTCTCCTTCAACTCTATCTGCTACATGGTTCAGGCACGTGTACAACACGTTACCACGCGGCGAACATTGCAACTGACAGTTCCGGAAGGCTTACATGTATCTTCTCCTCGGAAACTCGCAGATGGAGTCCAGTGACCATGAGGCTGCGATAGAGTCGTTCGAGTGTGCGCAGGCCCAAATACGAGACCACGTGGGGCGGCCCCTCTTTACGATATCACTGGCATGTTTTTGGATGTATTTCGACGTTTCAAAAATCACTCACCGGCCCTGACAGATAACCGGATGGCAATTTGATAATCTCGACATCACAATTCGACAGCGTCTTTGTGAAGCCTTGTTCGCTCTGGGTCGCACAGACCAAGCAGGCGAATCTCTTCTCGACATGATAAATACCTCGGACAAAAGGGTCTATGCGAGTCGACACATCACCAAGTGGATTTCTGGTGAGTTTGCGCTCTTCATTTATTTTGCTCGCATTCAAAGCCTCTCTACAGACTTTACCCAACGATGTCTCTCAACAACCCGATATGGTAACCAGCAGACACTTCACGTTACTATCAATTCAGAGATCCCTACCCCGCTCTTCAGAGAGTGGGCAAAAGCAACATTGGTGAGTTGCGAGTGGAAGGATACATTAGTTGCTGCCACCGGCGTGAGTATCTCCCTTTGCCCTGGTGTTCTTCATGAGATCGACGCCCTGTTTATGTCCAGCTCAAGGTCCCCAGAGTCATGATTTATCGTGTCGTGTGTGAACGTCTTGAAATGATCGACCGCGTGACGGATGCCGTCGAGTGTTTCCTCGAAATGATGAGTGAATTGGGAGGAGAGACCTACATGAGCGAGCCCTTGACTGAGTGGGTTTGTGGTGAGTTTATCTTCTACCTATTTATTTGCTATGCATCATCGTTTTTTGGTCAGATTTCACACAACGACGTCTCTCCGCCTACGATGAAGCAGCCTCGGACAAGCCGACAGTCCATACTACCCCCATACCAATCTTCAGGGAGTGGGTAAAAGCCAGACTAAGTCGCAATTCGTGGAAAGATGCCTTGCTTTCTGCAGTTGATGTGAGTCTCTCCTTTTGCTCTCATCACCGTTATGTGATTGACGTCGTTGGCTTGGAGTTCACATTTCCCAGAGCGGAAATCTATCGGGCCATTTGTGATCGTCTCGAAGTGATCGACCGCATAGCGGATGCGATGGAGTGTTTCCATGAGATGATGAGCGAATTGGGAGGGGAGACAAAAGGGCATGATGAGTATAGGGCTTGGGTTCTTGGTGAGTGGCCGCATGTCCTGCACATTGATCTTTCTGTGACACTTTCTATCAGACTTTAAACAGCGTTCCTCTGAGAAGCTGGACCATCTTGGAGATACAGCAGTCAGTGCCCAGCGATATGATGAGGCCATCTCCCACTATTCTACCGTGTTGTCTCTGACTCTCTTTTCCCCGCAAGCGATCTTCATCAAGCGAAGCAAAGCACGGTTAGCATCTGGATCGTGGAAAGAGGCACTAGATGACGCAAACGAAGTACTTGATTTTTGCCTGATGCACGTCGATCTTATTGATGTACCATCATCAGGTGATTGGGCTCGATCCATCGTCTCCATGGGGCTACGAGATAAAACGTGCAGCTTTGCATAAGGGTGGAGACTACGACAATGCGATTGATGCGCTCGAAATGATGCTCACGAAGATGGCAGAGTCACGTGACCCGGAGGTTCAGCGTCAGTTTTATCCTTGTTACCTGACAAAGATGACGTGTTGATATTATTTTGGCAGGGCTCGGTGACCAGTACATAAGCCCATCGAGCACACGAGCGACGATTCGTAAAATTGTTCATCAGACTCTACGTTATTCGCCTCGCGTGCTCATCAATACCACTACCAGTCGTCTCCACAATAGAGCCGAGCAGGCTTCTGCATTCGAATCTTTGCCAGTCTTCAATCAGCTTGTATCGTCAATGACAACACGCATCAACTACGTCCGGATCAAGCGTGAAGTGCGAGAGTACTTCCGATATGTCATGCTGTCGCACAATTGGGAAGACAACGAACCGCTGTACCACAAGGTGGTGCATATAGCGGTGTATGACCTGGAGCAGTCTCTGACCCACGACAAGCTACAAACGTTCTGCAGGATCGTTCGGGATGCCGGATTCAATTGGGCATGGAGCGATACATGCTGTATTGATAAGTCAGATCACTTCATTCTCCAAGAAGCACTGGTGGCCATGTTCAAGTGGTACCAGGGTTCGGCCATGATGATCGTCTTCCTTCGTGGTGTTCGCCCTTCATCACCACGCGGCGCTCTCGCAGGAAGTATTTGGAATACTCGTGCCTGGACGCTTCAGGAATACATTGCTGCCAAGGTCATCCGCTTCTATACGGAGGATTGGACTCTTTAT
The DNA here is from genome assembly GCA_038090555.1 of Boletus subcaerulescens. Taxonomy (NCBI): domain Eukaryota; kingdom Fungi; phylum Basidiomycota; class Agaricomycetes; order Boletales; family Boletaceae; genus Boletus; species Boletus subcaerulescens. Next base: position 20,062 of record JBBPNA010000356.1, on the reverse strand, counting down.
CGAGATCTCGAGTTGCCAAACCACAAAGAATCTCCGGAAATCATCTCGGAGATGGAGCAAGCCACCGGGGTTTCTGCGGGACAGCTGATCCCACTTCGTCCAGGCTTAGGCTGCATTCGTGAAAAATTGTGTCTCGCTTCGACCCGGAGGACGACACGGGTGGAAGATGCTGCCTACTCATTGCTCGGCATTTTCTCAGCCATCGGTATACCTGCAATATACGGCGAAGGGGAGGCTTCTCTAGGACGCCTCTTGGCAAATGTGCTCACGAGATCTGGAGATGTAAGCATCCTTGCGTGGACTGGGGAGTCTAGCCCCTTCAACAGTTGCTTGCCCGCTCGTATCACCGTATACAACGAACCAGCCATGTCACACCTCCCTGCACCTATTCCGAACTCCGATACTCCTTCATTTGACCTCGACGTGGCCTTGAGGCTATATGACCGTCTCAACGAGCTTCCCACACCCCGGTTCGCAGAGAGTCGGATGACACTTCCATGCATTGCCTTCAAACTTCCGTCTTTTTCGGTACATCGAACCAGTTCAGGTCGCATTTATCACGCAGATACCACTGCATTTGGGATGGTGGAAGTCAGGACGAGACATGACCTATCTCGGATGAGGTCTCTGTATCTCGTTCAGCCTTGGCTGGATACGCTCCTGGAACACGAAGATACCCGCTGTGGAGCATTCGTAGAGGATGGTGTTGTGCTACAACCCTCGGGGAACTCGGACGATGGAGAGATATCTGGTGAAGAAGCAGACTACGAAGAAATTGACGACGATTCGTCCCCGCCTCCCAGATCCCTGCCACTCCCTTCTCCCGTTGAAATAGAACCTGTGGACAGAGAGACGGGAGCACGGCGGCTCGCTGCCCGTCTCAGACAGCCATTTGGTGCACTCTTACTCCAGCAGGCACAGACGGGTCGACGTGTGATGGAGTATAAGCGGGTTGCTGCGGATTGCTTGATTACGGTACGATTTCAGGACGACGTCTCGCTGGCCGATATTCTGGACAATGTACGCATGACTGATGTATTGTAGCCTTGGTATTGTAGCACCCAAACGTTCCATGGCAGTGACAGAAATATTCATTTGCCATCCGAGATTCGTCGACGTTTGAACATCTTATATAAGACGTGTCGCGCCCTTCTTCCGAGTCGTTCCAAGTCTCGCCGTCCACGCTTACAAGTTCATCTGGTGAGAGCGTATGGGCTAGTACACGGACTCCGAATCGCTACCCTAGCTAATAACTGTCCGCGTTTATCAGAACGCATTGCCGTTCCAATGGTGAACTTGCAAGTACTTGAATAAATGAATGGTGAAATAGACTCTCGATATCTTGCATTCCAACGACCCTCAGGCTCTATGCGAGAAAATACACTGTACTTGTCAGAGTCACTCGGTCAACTCCCTCAGGCTCGCCTCCGTGTAGAACTCGTGCGCAGCCCAGTGGTCCAAGCGCCTCTTCGTGGACCAACAGTCCCAGGAAACCTCGGACAAGATTGTTTCAATGTTTACCCCTCGGCCGCTTCCCCGCCAAATGCACAGCGTTGAGTACATACGCTGGTATTTCAGCTCGGTGGGGCGACGCTGGCCGATTTCATGCGAACAAGCACACGTCTCGAGTTGCATCGCATCGCCATTCTCGGGGGACCGATGTCATGGAGGGTGCTGATCATGTCCGAATTCGAGGCTATGTGTAGTAAACGCCTCGCGCCCATACAGTCGTCCTCAAATGCCTCAATGACGAACGAAGCCTTACATTTTCATTTTCACCCCAGTGAGTGAAGAATTAATGGTTTACTCAAACGGACGGAGGTGAGCCAACATAACGAATATGACGACATGTTGAACGTCCCAGGATTCCAGTGCATTCTCCATGAATAACTTGCAGTGCGCATACAATTTCTCCTCTCTCACTATTTCCTGTCAGGACATGGGCGCGGATGAAAGAGTCTGAGGGTGATGGAGGTGAGCTGAGAGAACGACTTGGCAACTTCGACTCCGCAAATTGGAAGGGCCGTCCCAGCCAAATACCTCTCAGCTGCGAGTGAAGCCATAGCTCTCCACGTAGCGAAATGGTAAAGGGATGAATATCTCGGTACTGATATGAAAGACGATCGATACGGAGAGGCGCCCTTTTGATTAGTGTTGTGCTAGGCCTGGCCTCAGGCCCCGGGCCAAGCCAAGCCGGGCTTACTTAAGCCGGGCCTAGCCGGGCCACATGGTAGGGCTTATCACGGCTTTTGGCCTGGCTGCTGAAACCTCTGGGCCGTAAGCCGGGGTCAAGGCCGGGGCACCAGTGTACCTATAGATGCTTCTTTGATACTTCACAAGATGTCCAGGTAGCACCATAAACTGTACATTTCTACGAATAAATTTTCGTTTACTCGACACTGGCCAGCCTCAGCCCAAAAGGTTAAACCCGCATTATGAACGGTGACAACGGCGCGAACGGTCGTCCTAAGCGAGCCACACTTCTCTCGGCAAGGCTTAGAGATACCGAGAACGCAGCCATGCCAGAGCTTCGATCACACCAACAAGCACAAACCACTGCACAAGAGCAGCCAAACCCACCTGCCTCCAAGTCTGCTGATCCTCAGACTGATCCAGAAGATGTTGACTGTGACTCTCCCCCTCCTGTCTCACTGGGTTCTGGCTCACACAAACGCAAGCATACCAGGACGGACCCTCACCAATTCGATCTGTTGGATCAGGACAATGCAGGCGAGGAACAGCCAAGTACATTGTCGTGACTGATAAAAGGTAAGATTTCCACGTAAACTCATTCTGACCTACTGCCGAACATTCTACAGGTAAAAAGAAAGCACGCCCCACTCCCATTGATAAAGAGTGTCCGCTGGCACAAGGCACGGCAAATGGTAAGCCCCACCCACAATTATACTAGTATTCTACTTCATTGATGTTGCTGCGCTTGCACAGGCACTACTTCCCAATTACCCAGTGGTGTGACCGACCTGCAAGAGGCTGAACTCATTGACCTCGATGAACCCATCAGAGCCCGCCAGCAAAGTCGCAGCTGCGACGTCAACCACTTCTTCACGGACCCGTATCCGGTGGGCGGCAAGAAATACTGGGACTGCAATATTTGCTCGTAAGTCCTGATGTTCAAATTCAAGTTGGAGGATTTCTTATGGTGCTCGCACAGCAAATGTTCTGCACGACGTACTTCTCTGGTAGCTGAGGTCACTACCTGTCGACGCCATATGGACACCTGCCATTGGGTACATCAACCCACTCGTTTGTCGGCTAATAGTGTTCACGTGTAAATACAGGCAGAGTATTTGAAGTGGGCGAAGGAAAATGACTTCGTTTCCATGCTACCCAAGGATTGTAAGCAGCATAAAGAGAGTACCACTGCAGGTCAACAGACGCAACTCAATTCCCACCTACAACCTGTCGATGGAAAGCTGAAACTGGCGCCGTACAGTGATCGATTGTTCCATGAAGCCGCCATCCAGTGGCTCATCAATACAGACCAGGTATGTTGTGTTCAGAGCATAAGACTTCACTTCATTCTAACATTGCATCAGCCCATCTCGGCGCTCGAGCACCCTTCATTTAGACATATGGTTGATGTCGCTGCGCACGCTACGAATGGCGTGAAAATTCCAAATCGAAAGGTCACTTGCGCCGCCATCATCCAAACATTCAAACAGCAAATGATCAAGCTTCGAGTCCGACTATCGGTATGTATTCACCTCGCTGCACCACTGCACTAAAACTCACAACGGTAGAGCGATGCTGTTAAGGGTCAAGTCAACCTTGCATGTGATGCCTGGCAGGCATCAAACACGGACGCATATTTTGCGGTGACAGGCTCACCTATAGTATTGAGAACGCCATTCAGAACTGAATCATAGTGGAATGGGACTTCCAAAGGCACTGCAACCCATGCCATTGGCGTCTGCATACGGGAAAATTGGCCAGCTCTTATGAGAGCTTTCTGATGATGACGACGACGATGACGGTGCAGAGGATTCGAGCACAGCTTCAACATCCAGTGAAGCCTGGCACACTGAGTTTTACGGCTACCTCAATTCCAAAGACCAACTCGGACCCGGTATGTCCATTGTCCAATGGTGGGGGGTTAATGCTGCTCGATACCCAGTCTGGGCATCACTCGCTCGTGATTACCTCTCCGTTATGGCCACCTCTGTCTCTAGCGAGCGAGCATTCTCCTCCGCTGGAATTACCATCAGCAAGCGCCACAATCGACTCAAAGGGGATATTGTCGAGGCACTACAATGTCTCAAATGTCTCATTCGCCGTGATCTGCTCTACCGTGAGGACCCGTCAGTGCTGTCAGAGATTGCAGGGGTCAATGGGGTCAATGATATGACTTCTGTCTTGTCGGTATCCCAGGAAGAGGGTGTAGGTGAGGGCTGGGACGAGTTGATGGGGGTTACAGATGAGTGTTACAACTTACCTTTTTCTCCTTACTTGTCACTTGTACTACTACGCTAACTCGGATGTTCGAGTCTCGCTCTTGAACTTTCTTTTTCTTTTTCTCGTCGCTGACTCTTCTCTTCCACGTAATCCCTATCACTTGCTTCGTCAGCGACTTCCTTCCACCACAGTCTTCCGTGTTCTATGCCTACCCTTATGCCTACCGGCCCTAAACTCCTTGTCTTGTATTTAAGACCGATTTGTAGCTCGGTTACACCTTAGCTTAGATCTCCCTTGATCTCCCTTGTAACAACTCGCTACTTCGTGGAATCCACTTCCTTCGAAGCCTCCTTGCCGAGTCTAAGTCTCACCGCTAGCATTAGACTAGCTCTTCGTCCCTCGAACTCTTGAACCCTTGAACCGTTGCCTAGCGCTAGACTAGGAACGTCCCCTTTATTCAAAGGACTTCGTGTCGCCATAAAGACATGCTTGCTCTGATCCTTGTCTCCTCGTATCATCCAAGGGCTACGCTCGTCCCTACCCGGGCCAAGCGTAACAATGAGTCTATGGGTCTAGATGATGTAGACGAAGGCAATGATGTCGCTATGCTTTCTTTTGACTAATCTACATATTTTTGTTTCGTGTAGTACACTCAAGCTTTGGCCTGAGCCGGAGCCAGGCCGGAGCCGGGCCAGAGCCCCCACCAGAGGCCCGGCTTGCTTTTTCTACAAGCCGTAGCTGTCTGAAGCCAAGCCTGAGCTGGGGCTTTCGAGCCAAGCTGGGCTGTGCACATCACTAATCAGGTTTCCCTCTTCGCCAAGGTGGTCGAGAACTCAGGGCGGAGGGGGCAATTGGCTGGGCAGTAATTATCACGACACTCCGAGTCGGCCTGCTCAATTGTTTATGACATCGTCGATTCCCCCAGCCGACTTCACGTCCGAGGTGGCGGAAGTGCTTGGTGATGGGGCCGAATTCCTGGGTGTGTAGACGGGGGCCGGCGCGCCGCACAAGCTTTGGCAGCTTCGATGTTCGGGGAGGCAGCCACGTTGACGATCGATCGCGCTGATTAGCAGTTGAAGAACTGAAACTCCTAATCTCGGAGGCTTTCGATCTGCAGTAAGTATACGGGTCATCGATGATCCCTCGCCATGATCTAACCAACCTGACAGGTCAGATGCTTTGTGGAAGGCATACCTCGCGCAGCCATATGTGTACAAGTTTGAAAGTCAAGCTTCCTAGTGCCATGATCCTCGACATCTAAGCTCTGGATCATATCCTCCTGTGTCCCTACCGTGACAGTATCCCTGCATTGGAAGTTGTTTATGATCATCATCCTGAAGGAGTTTTCTTGGATTGGGAATCGCTGTAAGAGTAGCTTGAATGAATTTGTCGAGTTCCCATCACTTACGAGTTACTGTCGAGAGAGCATAATGTTCACTTACTACATGCGAACGCTCGAGCAAGGTTTGCCGTAGAGACTTGGATAACGACCGTTCCATGGACCGCTGGCATGCCATTGTCAGAGGTACAAAGTACATGGAAGAGGTACAAAGTACATGGAAGATGCTACACCATGCGTCCTAGATCTGACGTTGAATCATGATTCAGGTCCCCGCCGTTCCATGGCCCAAGTATCAACCGGATGACATGATCTGCATTCTCGCATCTTGTGTAAATATGAGAAATGTACGTGTTGTTTTAGGTGCAACTGATCACGACGACAAGTATCTAATTAGTAGAACTAGCAGAGCTACTCATACATGCCCGTAAGACGTTCAACGTACTAGCACTCTGATTGTGATGTTTGTCCCACAGCTACCTTGTCGATCCCGCCAACACCCTCTTCTGCACCGCTGCCACCAGACGCCACGCCTTGAGAAGCGCTCGAGGTCTCGTAATCACCACCCCTCCAGTGGGTAGTAAGCCTCGTGGGAACATCACCTTCAACACAGCCCTCCATGAGGGAAGCGGCATTGCCCCGCGCTTCCACAGCTTCTTCAAGTCCCAAGACATTTCCATACCGGCCCTCCATAGCTAGAGGATGGCCCACCCAGACGTCATCCGTGGCACTGTGAAGCATCTCCGTCTCCAGATCGCCATCGAGGTCATACGCGGAAGCACGAAACTCGTCCAGCGCTTCTTCAGTGATGTGTGAGTGTGAAAAAGAGGTGGCGACTGAGAGAGAGGTAATGCGGCGAGATTGTGATGGCCGCGGGACGATTGGAGGATAGGTTTTGGAACCCAGTCTGATTTGGGGTGGCCTGGTGACCGCAGCTGGGATAGGGGAGAGCTGTGAAGTGGGCGAATCGGTGATGATGGCGGGCTCGGTGCGCCTGGTATGACGCCATTTGTTCCAAACCTTCCAAGGTTCACTCGTGCCGCGTACGCATCCAGAACAAGGGGCATGGGTGATGGACGAATGTTGTAGGTGCGAACAAGGGAGATTCGGGCCAGCGTTGGATGCAGCACGTGGGCGACTCACGAGGTAGAAGCCGATCAGAATCACGAGTAAAGAGACTGGGAGAGCGAGAAGCGTTAGCCAGATAACTTGGTGGTAGAATACGAAGCTCTGAGTGAAAGAGCGCTGCAAGACTGCTCATATAGAGCCAAGCAAATTCACAATGAAACGTGTTTCCTCCCGCTCATCTCGGGAGCGTACATGATGCTGGTGTGCAATGCAGCTCCAGCCACGAAGACCGTAACGTGCGGCGAAGCGCATTACGCATCGTCGAACAAGGTAGCGATAATGAATGAACACGACCAACCTACACCAAGGATGATGAAGATTATGGTGCTTTCTCCTAGGCCTCCACTGCCATTGTTATTGTCGCTAGATCTAGAGTATAATGTGGATTTGATGTGCATTGCTTTAGCTTCACGAGAAAGGGTTGATGTAGACAGTCTGCTAGGTTCGAAGTTGTGCAGGCAGATGGGAGCAGGAGTCATGATGACGAGACAGGTATGGATGGGTGAAGTTAAATATTTGGAGCAAGTGGCACTGGGCCTAATCAGTGTACGGATGGGCAAGCGTGGTTTGGCATTGCCCCGTGGTTAATGGACCAATGGGAACTTTACCTCCACATTCCGACTGACACCCGATCTTTTCCGAGGCCAAATCGAAGAGAATTTCTAGGACTGCTGATGGTGGCAGTGACATGGGGCTGCCACGCGGAGACCTCAAGGTACGAGGGACTTACATATGTAATTTGCACAACACCATCATCACACCATTTGTAGTCAATGAATGAGGGAAAAGCGAACAGAGGTTGGGTGCAAAAGCGTGAGCGCTGGAGCTCAAAGGATCAGCGAGCCAGTCAATGGGTGAGATAACCAACGAGTAACTGTCGATCCAAGAAGACAATAGCACCTTGGTTTGCAATATTCCTGAGCAAATAACTCGCCTTTCAGAGGTTCAGAGAGCCTAGTGCCGCATACGCCTACCTGCCAAGTGAAGGTTTAGCAACGACTCTGCGCAATCCATGAACAACTGTCGGGTGTATCGGAGGACAGCACGATTTGTACGATTTTTAGCGAGTGCTGATTGGACGGCGCTCCGTTTATGCACGCCAAAACCATGCACGACGATTGGTTGGATGTCCCTGGATCATATGGGTGAATGGAAGCGACTCTGCTGTCAGCGCAGCCGCGTGGAAACATGCAGTGGACCGCGACGCCGAACTACCCGCCAAAAAGCCTTCTTGACTTGAAAAGGGAACTCGCTTACGTAATGTCAAGTCCGTGTCCAGAGTCCATTGCTTCAAGGACAGGAATGGACGCCACTACCTTGCTCCTGCTGTGTATTGGCTTTTGCCTGATCACCTTCATAGTCTCATACACAGCGTACACTGAGGGATTATGGTCAAGGTCATGTCGTGCTCGTGCAACTATCCTCAAGGAGTTAGCTGTCAGTGAAACTAAAACGACGAACTTCAAGTTCGTCGGGTTTTTCCATCCATACTGGTGAGTGGGATCTTTTTGAAGACTTGCTGTACTGCCGTGGATCCGCGGATGGCTCAAAAAAACTTTCCAAGTAATGCAGGTGGTGGAGGCGAGCGGGTCCTATGGACCGCTGTTGCCCATATACAGCGCCAACACAAAGACATAATCTGTGTCGTTTACTCTGGCGACGTCGATGCTTCGAAACAACAAATTATTGACAAAGTAAAGGTAGGATGCATTCTCGCTTCCGCCCCGATCTTCAAACCCAATTATGGTACTAGGGCCGCTTTGCGATCAATCTTGAACCATCCACACTTCATTTCGTATTCCTAGAATCGAGAGCTCTAGTCGAGGGTTCACGTTGGCCTAGATTTACTATCCTGGGTCAGAGCCTTGGCTCTATGTACCTCGTATGGGAAGCAATGTCACGGTTTATCCCAGACCTTTATATTGGTAGGTCCAATTTTATCCAATCCCAGCTTACACCGCGTTACATCGTTTTCAGATACAATGGGTTACGCCTTTACCTTTCCAGCTGTAGCTTGGCTGACAAGGGCTTCCATTCCCATCGGAGCATACGTTCATTACCCAACCATATCTACCGACATGCTTGCTCGTGTCCAGGGTGAATCATGGAAAATGCAAGCAAAACGCTTGTGAGTATTCCATCCACGGTGTCGCACCAATCTCAATGACCAGGACAGTTATTATCGTCTTACCATGTACTACTATGCTATATCTCTTTCGCATGCTCAGTTCCTGATGGTCAACTCGTCATGGACACGCAGCCACATTGCATCTATCACTTCACATGAACACTTCGGCCCAGTGATCCAGTGGGCACAACGAGTGCCTCCCCTCCTATTCGTAAAGCTCTTTCTTTCCGGGTCAGCTGTCCGGCTGGTCATAGATGGACCAGGTTCAGCGCGTGGTAATAAGGCAGACAAGGTCAAACCTGTGACCGTATACCCTCCCTGCGATACGCGAGAGATGGCCAAATTTTCGCTACAGGAAAGAGAGCGAATTATTCTCAGTGTGGCGCAATTTCGGTGCGTTACTTGTTGTAGGGGCGTACCCGAGCGTTGACATGACGCCAGGCCAGAGAAGAATCTCCCGGCACAGCTGCATGCATTTGCACAGCTTTTGATGGACCACCCCGAGTACAAAATGCAGGACAGAGCAAGCAAGGACCCTGTTCGACTGGTTTTGCTCGGCGGCGCGCGGCATCAGGATGATTTAGATAGGGTCGAGGCTTTGCGTGCATTGGCAAAAGAACTGGACATCCAGGTATATTTAATTATGTGTGGGTAAAACTCTCGTGCTTCACTCACCTGCACTCAGGGCCAAGTTACGTTCGTCGTAAATGCTCCCTACCCCGACATGCTGCACTGGCTTTCTCGTTCAAGCATTGGCCTTAGCACGATGGTCGACGAACACTTTGGGATCAACGTCGTCGAATTCATGGTAAGCAGTGCAAAAATTCGCACAGCCCGACGAGAAAGCCGCGTGTTCACCACATGTTTCTATTGGTCATTAGGCAGCAGGTCTCATTCCCCTTACCCATGCTTCTGGAGGACCGCTGATCGACATCGTCGTGCCCTACAAGTCACAGCCTACTGGTTTCCATGCACGGACACCGGGCGAATTCGCGACGGCTATTCACGAGGTATGGTTTTTTATTCGTGTCCATCGTACCACTTTGTGCCTCGTGGCGTACATGATGAGTGTGGATCCTGATACTGCCTCGTATAGATTCTGACCATGGACGCTACCACGGAGCGTGGGTATAGAGAGCGAGCTAGGCTGTGGGCTGTGGAGAGGTTCTCAGAAGAAGAGTTTGTCAGGGGTTGGGAAGGGAGTGGATGGCTGGCGTGTCTTGGGCGATGATGCGCATCTTACCGACCCCTTGTACGACACCATTTGATGGTCGGTTTTCGGTCAGAGTGGGTTGCATCTGCACTGTTATAACCGAGGAGGTAGCCTAGTATAGAGCAACTTGCGGAAAGAGACGTCCTTTCAAGTTTCGTCCACCTGTCATTACCATGGTATCACATCCACTGATGGGTGATGGCACCATCCCAAAGGCTATCAGACATTCTGAGTCGTTTATCAAACTGGGTCGTCGGTTCATCTGTTAGGTGGAACGAGGTGTCCTCTATCATCCTCGACAACTCCCAGCGTCGTCGCCGGCCATTTGTGCAACATGATCATTCCTGACACAGACAAGGACCTACGAGCCACTCAAGAGCGACATGAAGCTGTGCATCATAAGTATTACCATTCAGTCCAGTAGATGTCGATGATGTCGATGGACAAACACAATACTACCTTAGCGCCAAAGGGGGAAGAAATTGTACACACCTTTCCACATACACACACATGTACCGGGCTTTGCGATCTCTGTCAGACCCTTGAGACGTTCAACAGTTGTTGGATCAGCGGTCTGGGTCCTGTAAGTCGGTTCATGCGTCACATCCAGGGGCTCTCAAAGGGGAAGCAAACAGGCAAACTAATGACGATGTTGTTAAATTCTATTCATGTTCATGTCGGTCATTGGTTCGAATTCCACGCCCTTTACGTCCAAGTTCACAGTGCACCTGCGATTGAAGCCATTTTGGCGCGCACGTACTTCAGGTGCGTGTACGGCAAGGTGTTCATCTATTCAATATCCGTACCCTCTATGACTTTCTCACCATCTTCAGAAAATTTCACGTTGTTCTGATAGAATGTCAATAAACTCGCAGCGGATATTGCAAAGCAACGCCCTACCGAATCCGACGACGATTTACCCACGTACTTTGTGTGGGCTGAGGCAACTGTCAGGATATACCCTACAATAAGCACAAAGACTCACTTCCATATGCAACCAAATCGCCACTTTCGTTTATAAAGTCTACCCGGGTATAAGCCAAGTTTTTCCCTGGTGACATTGATTGTGAATTGTCCCGATCACTTGGTCACACGGTTCGTACCCAAAGCAGTTATCGTTGCTGTTGCGTTTAGAACATCGCCGACTCTACCGGCGGGTCGGACGAATGAAGTACTGATATCCGTTGAGACGCCTGTCATGTATTGACCCTTGGAGGCGACGGCCAAGGAGCCGAGGGTATCCGTGAGCGACATGATCAGTCCACCATGAACGGTCTAATATGCATCAGCGCGGAAAAAAGCATTGCGAGCGGGATGAACACACCCCAACTCTGTTGACTAGGTAAGACGTTGAGTGGTGTACGAGAGCGCTAGACGACAGGAATACACACGATTATATGGCTCTATCCTGAGCTTTGTATCGACGCGCCCGGGAGTAGCCCGGGTTATGACGAGCTGTTGTTAATTATATGATTCAGAGTGTGGGTAGTTGTGGGAGCAAAGTATACAGACGTTCGGAAAGCATTGTACGTCGTGACCTTGATAGTTCGTTTAAGAATGTGTATCCTCCACAAAGAATCAGACTTACCTTTATTGTCAATAAAGGACTTCCAAACCTGCAAGTAGAGGATACTTGGTGATTGTATTCAAAGGACACGTGGAGATATTGAACTCACCCTCCGAGTAAAGCGGAGACAGGCAGACATGTGAGAACACTGGGTAACCCATTTCGGGAAGGTGTTTGTTTATTTCTGGTGCTGTTGCCAAACAATGCAATTCACTCTCCGCTCGGCGACATCCGAGAGTGAGTTCCTCTCCGTAGCAATTCTTGACTTTGTTCAACAACACTTCCGTCTTCGTCTACAGAAATGTCTGACCTTTGTCCTGTATATGCTCCCTTCTTTGGCGCCATGGTGAGTACCTCCAAATCTTTGTTGGAGCCGATGTTGAAACGAGCCTTAGGGCTGCACTTCTGCGATCGTGTTCACTTGTAAGGGACCCGAAATTTCAATGACAAGAAATTGACTCAAAATCCATTCTTTCTTCGCTTCTCTGTGTAGGCATTGGGGCCAGGTGCGTATGCGGTTGATGCAAAAAATTTCACCCTTCATCTCGCAAACTTCTAGTTATGGCACCGCCAAGTCTGGTGTCGGTATCTCTGCCATGGGTGTCCTCCGACCTGACCTCGTCATGAGATGTGTCATCCCAGTTATCATGGCCGGTATCATCGCGGTTGGTCCTCTTCTCGTCTAACTTTGCACAATCATAACGAGTTATCTAGATTTATGGTTTGGTTGTTTCAGTCCTTATCTCAAGCTCACGTGTGTTTGGCTGCTGTTCCACTCTATTCCGTCAGGTTAGCTGAGATATGGATTTTAGTCGGCTCCGCCATGTCGCTTGCATCCAGCTTCATTGACCTCGGTGCTGGTCTTTCCGTCGGCCTCTCTGGTCTCGCAGCTGGTTTTGCTATCGGAATTGTCGGTGATGCAGGTGTGAGAGGTACTGCACAGCAACCGCGACTATTCGTCGGAATGGTGGGTTTTCCGTACAAATCACTTTTCGCTGTGTGCTGACGTGTCACGTAGGTTCTAATTCTTATCTTCGCCGAAGTATTGGGGCTTTACGGTATGATCCATCGGTCATTCGGGATCCGTCATATTAATAGAATGTTTCAGGTCTCATTGTCGCCCTCATTATGCACACGAGGGCTGGTGAAGCTGTTGGAGTGAGTCATGTCAATCCGAGTGGTGGCGGTAACTGACATTTTCTTTAGTGCTGAAGTGGCTGTGCATCCTACCATGACGTAGATAGGCGCAACACGACTAGGACACTATCTTGTCTACATACACCTCCTGTTCCTTTTGCCTCGTGACAATTGCACTTGCTACCCAAAGAGTGCCGCTGGCGGTGAACGAATGTCCAGCATGTCCAACAACGGTTCGGGTAGGCTACGTTCAGGATGGTTTCAATTTTTGTGTGCGGTGTTTGTTGTCAAGCAAGGGTTACCCCTTCATGTTTGAGGGTGTCCCAACCGTCTCCAGCCATTTTGTCCGACCAATCACCCGACTGTGCCCTTGATCACTGCTCTTCAGTTGTCGAGAACCAATAGATGAAAGACACGGACTTGAGTGATCAGAATCAGCTAAACTTGAATCGCGCGGAAGTTAATTACTAGATTCCAAACCTTGCCCATGCCCAATCAAGTATTTACTCGTGTCACTGCTTTCTCCGACGTGTCTGAAGTGATGCTACTACGACTTGCACTTGAGCTGACTTCCACAGCGTAGGGATTGAAGATGAATCCTTTTTCGTTGTTGCCAAGGACGTTGCTGGCATTGTCCTTGATCAGCCTGCCAGTCCTGGTCGCGACAGCTTCCTCGCCACCAACATCATCCAATGACCCATTCCGCGCTATCGTCGTCGTGCACCGAGCTCAGCAGCCAGAACCACCATTATGCTGCCTGAAACCGCTACCAACCATTCACCCTCCAGAAGGACCCGAAGACGTTCTTCTCTCATTCGAAGATTGGAAGTCGAAATACTTCCATGCTAGCTCGCAAACCGTCCCCGTCTCGAAACCCAGGTTGAAGACATCCGACGGCGATCTTCCAAGCGAAGCCAACGTCCAGAATACCGACACCCCACCGGTAGACGCCCCATTATATCCCGACCTCCCATATCCTACAAGTGACGACACCCTTCCACCACACTTCCGTATACCTATCGTCGACCGGTTCAACTATGCCAACGTGGACTGTTCTGCACGAGTACACATGTCTCACAAGTCCACCAAATCAGCTTCATCAATCCTTTTGTCTACAAAGGACAAGTACATGCTCACGCCATGTAGCGTAGATGGACAGTTCGTGGTGGTGGAGCTTTGTGACGACATTAGGATCGATACGGTGCAAATGGCCAATTTCGAGTTCTTCAGTGGGGTGTTCAAGGATTTCTCCGTGAGCGTCGCAAAGACGTACATCAGTACTGATGAGGGGTGGACCCCCGCCGGGACTTATCGTGCAAAGAACGTCAGAGGCGTCCAGGTGAGACTTGCAAGTTCGCGCGTCGTTTTTGGTCTGACGGCATAGTCAGTCTTTTCATCTACCGACATCGCTGCGGGATTTCTACCGATATATCCGGATCGACTTTCACTCGCACTATGGGCACGAGTATTACTGCCCCATTTCGCTGCTTCGGGTATACGGACTCACTCATCTCGAAGAATGGAAATGGGACGTGTGGCAGGCCGAGAGTCATGCGCGACTTCGGGATTCTGCTGCGCAACATTCGTCGATTGCAGACTACCCAGAGGCAAGCAACGACTCGAGTCCCAAAGTGGTATCCAATAGCGACACGAACGTTTCCATGACCCAGCTTGTAGCGGATGAGAGCCGCTCAACTACCACCTCATTGCCATCGCTGGTTGAAGCAGCGGATACGCCAATTCGTGAGGCGTTTTCCTCCCCCAGCTCATCATCTACACATGCCCAGTTTCGAAGATCTTCTCCTGCCCTTGGTGAGGGAACGTCGATGTCGAGCAGTAGAGATGGGGTACAGCAGACGTTAGCGGCGCAATCCGCAGGGATACATTCAGTAACAGAGGCATTTTCGTCGCTCTTGTCCGTGTCCTCGCCCGCGTCTGTCGTTTCGCCCACCCCATCCGCAGCCGAGCACACTCATCTCCATTCACATGATACTGATATGCACGCATCCACTGCGCTTTCGTCACAGCCAAGCAACCCTCCGATGCCTCCACTGGTTCAACAAACTCATGTAGCGTCTTCCCAACACTGGAGTGGAGAGTCCATTTATCGAACAATCATGAATCGTTTGACCACCCTCGAAGCGAATCATACGTTATACGCACGGTATGTGGAGGAGCAGACCGCCGGCGTACGGGAGGTGTTGAGAAAGCTCAACGAGGAATTCGGAAGACTCGAGAGCGTCGTAAGCGTTCCGACTTTGGCGATCCATCAGTGCGTCAAACTGAATTGTTGCACTTTATGCAGAGTCGAATGCAGGCACAAATGTATCAGCGCACGGTTCACGAGTGGGAAAGACAACGGCTGCGACTGGAACTTGAACACGGCGAACTACTTTCTCGCGTCAACCATCTCACAGACGAGGTGAATGCTACGTTGTTGGTGGATTGTATTTCGCTGAAGCGGTGCAGGTCGTACTGGAGAAGCGGCTCGGCATAGCCCAGCTGTGTCTACTGCTCGCTGTGCTCGTGTTTATCGGCCTCACACGTGGTGCCCCTTCTGCCCAGCACCCTCCTCCGGCTGTGCCTCGCTCAACACGTGAATGGGGTGTCCGCAATCTTAGCTTTGGTAGTACAGATGGCTGGAACCCGCTCGGGAGACGAAGTCGCAGCCCAACTGAACAAAGCGGGATTATGAGAACTGAGAAGGCTACTGGTAATTATCATCTTGTCATTTGGGGTGTTTTACTGGAATGACACCAATGACTGGCCACAGACAATCGTTTACCGTTCCCAGGGTCTACGACTAGTCCAGACCCAAAACCCCAGCTACACGCTCACATTCACCAACACGTTGCAAAGGCTTTCAAGTTGCCTGTGGTGTCGACGTCGACATCCTCGCACAAGCGTGTATATACGTCATCCGCCTTTCGAACGCCCACGAAGCCCCGTTCGCTCATGTTGATCGAACCACATACATTGCCTAGGGCAGAACTCATCTCCCGATCACACTCGTCCTCCACGTCCAGCCACCCGCACGTGCGCTCCGCCAAACGCTGGGCACGCACAGCCCATTTACACGAGATCAAGGTCTTGCGTGAGCGGCGTGGCAGTAGTGGGAAACGCTCCGGAGGCGCGGGGCACAAGGATCGGGAGAATGACCATGTGCATATGCATGTGCGCGAGGACTCGTTGGGAGACGTGTTTAGCGTTTCGTCTGTCTTGTCACCATCGCATGTTAAAATCAAAGTCAAGGGTAGACCGCCGGACGAACTGCGTCGACCGTTGACGCCGTTGACGTTGGGGGTGGCGAGTCGGTTGGAAGAAGGTACGGAGGCGGATGCGTGGATCGATATGGACGTGGATGTGGACGATGACGTGGACGTTGTGTCGGAGCATGCGGTGGAGTTGCATTCGCCGGAGCGTGACGTGTTTAAGTCGTCGCGTTGACATTGAACGTTGAGGCTCAGGGATGGCGTCTTTGTGCGTTTGTCACACTGCTTCTTCGAGTCGTTCAAGTACATACCTACTCACGGACCATTACTACCTTTGGTTTGTTTTAGACACTGGGAATTCTTCACTTCAATCTTTCCTATCATACGACGCTCTCGACTTGGAGGTGATCGTGGAAAGTGACTCGACCAATTGACTCATCATGGACGTTGTTCGTACGACACTAATTCTCGCTCTCTTGTCAGATACAAGCGACCGGACTGATCGGCCGGAGATGGACTTGGTATGTTTGGCATACGCTGCGTAGTTGTCCAACACAGTTCACCAACTGTATATCAGATCGTCTGTACTGATCGCGCAAAATCCTTTGAGAACGTCGGTACTTTCGTCGGCTATGTCGCTAAACCTATTTTATGAGGGTACACTTAAGATGAACCTTACCCAACTGGAAGCGCAACTAGTCCTCATTCACATCCTCGTTCCAACCACTATCGTCTCCGGCGTCACGAAACTCAAACTTTTTCACGTTCTCCTTGAACCATTCCAGATCCCCGTCGTCCACAGTAGCACATGCTTCTTCCACAAGCAACGAACTGAGAGGCACGCCTACTTCCCTTCTCTTTGAAACGAGCTCACGGAGAGCACGTCCGGATATCCCAGAAAGGTACAGCGTCACAAGTCGAGGCAGCCAAATGTTGCCACGTCCGGGCAACGTGCAAGGTGTGGAAAGGATATCCAGGAACAAGGGATCCAGGTAAGATAGTGAAAGGTTGAGCGACCTGAGGTTCTGAAGCTCGCCGTAGAGCGTCCTGATGCATTCACCGCTACAGTGAAGTCCGGCTATTTTGAGGCTTTCGAGGCCATTCAGTAAGCTGCACGATGCTTGGGAAGCAGACAAAGAAGTAGCTGGTCTGGCAAGCTCTTCGACAAACTCGGTGTAATCCCCACTGTCAATGTCTAGAACTAGGTTTTTGAGCGCAGGGAAAGTAAAGTTGCGCATTAACCAGATGGCACGCTCCTGTACATTGAACGCAAGGTTGAAATCTGTCAGCCGAGCAAGTTGAATAGGGGCATCGAAATCTACAGGAGAGGATGGCTCCATAAACGGGGGGTCCCTAGCGGGCCCTGACTGGCGTAGATAGAGCTTCTCGAGGGCAGGAGCGTTACGAAGGATGGCGGAAAATTGAGCCAACGATGGACGGGCTGCTTCTGAATGGTAGGCAAGCATGAGATCTGTAAGGTTCGATGCGGAGGCGATCCATGGCTGATCCCAATCGACATGCACTCCCCAGAGGACTATCCTGGTAAGCAAAGGGGCCGACCCACCAAATAGTGTGAGATGCTTCGACACGCTGAAATACGGAAAACCGTCATAGGGTACTGTGTGTTGTAGGTCATACAGTTCAAGGGTCATGAGTTGAGAAGCTGCGGGGACGGACGGATCTGAGACCGCGCTAAGAAGTTCTTGCATGAGCTGCCCATCCGAGACCGTGACTTCCATGGTCCGCCAACGATGGATGTGGGGAATGAGCATAGCGAGTAAGAACTCGAAGTCGGCGGGGGAAGGTAGTTTAGAAATATCGTCCCATTCGTCAAGTTCACAACTGACGAGGACATCTATGGGGAGACTTTTACTCCGTTCCAACAGCGTTGATACGCGCTCGTACAGTGGGCGTGCTTCCAGAGTGACTACAATAGTCGTCCAGAAGGACGGCGTCAAGAGTGCAATGTTGCGCCAGCGTCGGCAGACATGGGAAACGACGAACGAGAATGGAAGAGAGACATTAGAGGATTCGCTTTCGGCGAAAATGTCCGTCGTTTGGTGGTCATGATGATCTCCGGTATCCTTTTCATTGGCCATCTTTGCGTCAAGATCGTTGTAAGAGTCCGCTATATCTTCTTCGTCCTCAATACCGTCATCCGTGGAGCCAAATGTGAATATATACGAAAGGAGTTCTAGAGGCAGGTTGTTGATGAGACAGATCCCGCCTTTCGGAGGAACGAAGGGGTTATTTGGGAGGAATGTGTAGGACGCTTGTTCGGCTTGCTCAGGTGTTCCCATATTCGAAGTACTTGACATGTAGAGTGACTGGAGGCAAACCAGGAGACCAGAGTTTGTCACTCACTGCTGGCTTCAGCAGGCGATGAAGGGTAGTTCAGAATTGAAGACGGTCCTCAGGGTGGTGGTAACTGGGCGATGTTGCTGTCAGTCCAGGTCGACGGAAATGAAGGTGGGTATCTCAGTTGTCACCCAACAATCAAAGACGATTCGGAGATATGGATACACTCCGTGTCACGGTTGCAACGTTGAATAATAATAACGATTTCGAGTGTACTCAACACGAACATGAGTGTGCTGTTTACACAAGACCCGCACCACCATCACCATATCCGATTATTCCTCCTCTTCCTCCTCCTCCTCTTCCTCCTCATCAAAATCATAATCAACATCATCACGTTTCGCCAAATACTCAAACATCTCCACGTTATCCTTCAACCACGCCACGTCCTCGTCATGCACATCGCAATCTTCCTCCACGTACAGCGAGCCAAGAGGTACTCCCACTTCCTTTCTCTTTGAAACGACCTCACGGAGAGCACTCCCGGATGTGCCAGAGACGAAGAGCGTCGTCAGTCGAGGCAGCCAAATACCGCCACGTCCAGGCAACGTGCAAGGCGTGGAAAGGATATCCAGGAACAGGGGGTTTAGGCGTGACATTGAAATATCGAGCGACACGAGGTTCTGAAGCTCGCCGTAGAGCATCCGGACGCATTTGGTGCGACAGGGAAGTCTAGCTATCTTGAGGCTTTCGAGGCCGCTCAGCAAGCTGCGCGGTTCCTGGGCTGGAGATGAAGAAATAGCCGGTCTGGCGAGCTCTTGGACAAGCTGGGTGCAATCATCTCTCCTACGGAAGCGCAGAACCAGGTTTTCGAGTGCAGGGAAGATAAACATCTGGATGAACCAGGTAGCACGCCACGAGGACATGTACACGAGGACGAGATCTGTCACCCGAACAAGTTGAATGGGAACGTTAAGATCTTTGGGGAAGGATAGCTCCATAATCCACCCCCCTGACCCACGTACATTGAGTTTCTGGAGGGTAGGAGCATTACGAAGGATGGTGTTAAATTGAGCCCAAGATGGGCGGAGGAATTCCGGATGATATGTAAGCTCGAGTTCTCTAAGATTTGATGCAGAGGCAATCCATGGTTGATCCCAATTAACATGTGTTCCACAGAGGACTATCCTGGTGAGCAATGGAGCCGAACCACCAAACAGCGTGAAATAGTCCCACAGGCCAGACTCGTTAAAGACGTCATAATCTTGAGCATGTCCGTGGTCGTAGAGTTCAAGGGTCGTGAGTCGAGAAGCTGCAGGAACAGCAGGATCCGAGACTGTGCGGAGAAATGCATACATGTGGTGATAGTCTGAGACCGTGACTTTCATGGTCCGCCAGCGATGAATATGTGGAATGAGCATAGCGAATAGGAATGCGAGGTTGTCGTCAATGGAAGGTGGCTTCTTGTATTTGTCAGGGCCATCAGGATCATACCTGACAGAGATGTCTATTGGGAAACCTTTACCCCGTTCCAACATCGTGGATACGCGCTCATACGGTGGTCGTGCTTTCGGAGTGACTACAATAGTCGTCCAGAGAGATGGTGTCGAGAGTGCGACGTTGCGCC
>JBBPNA010000355.1:0-26592 GCA_038090555.1 Boletus subcaerulescens | reverse complement strand
TCTGACAGTAAGGTGGCCCTCCAGATCTCGCGGTGTTAATGTGCAAATAATAAGGTGATGTAAGAACCACCTTTCCGAGCCTCCCGGTGTCATTTTCCACCCAAGACAAGGTAATCCTCTAGCGTTTATGCTTCGTATATGTGGATTTTCTCCCTTGCGAGCTCTCGTAGCCTCTGATCTTTATTCCTGAGATCTTCTAGGGAACGACAGACGTCCCCACAATTTGCCAAGCAAAGTCCCCGTCGGCAACGCCGAAGAAGCACCAAACCTTGACGGATAGTGACTCCCATCAAGTTGGAGCTCACATGACATTTGACGTTTGCGGGACACTTCAGAGGGAAATGGACTCCATAGAGACTCCAAGAGTTCTAGTGTCATGGATTGACGTGTTACTAGTAGTATTAGCAACGAGGCCAACGATGTCTGGCGCTAGGTTCGAAGCATGCCATTGGATACGGCTCAACGTACAAAAACATGTAATCGTTAGTTTTCGTTGTAAATTGGACAATGTCATTGTTGAACTCGATGGCTGCCTATGATGGCATGAATATAACTTCGAGGCGAGAAATTTACAAATCCATCCGGCCTTCAAGATTCAAGGATGCAGATGCTTCAGCCCTGTATGTCTCGTTTGTGAAAGTTAGGACGTCAGGATCCTCGAACGTCAAAAGTACGGGTGAGGAGAGGTGGTACTGTGGCCAGGAAACATTGGCCGGGGACGGGGAGGCACCAGAAGGATAGCCATTGGTGGTGTGTTTGGGCTCAGGGTATATGCAAAGTTGACCGGACATGTCGAGGTCAGTCGTATTGGGATATTGTACAGATACGCCACATATGTCACATACTGAGTGTGTCCGTGCCCATGTAATCCGGGGTTTCTGTCAGGTCATAAAACTCATATTCTCATGAAAGGAACTATGCCTGCAATAAATTCGCCTGTCTTCCACACTGGACCGGAAGTTCATTGAGCTTGGCGCCCATCAGGAACAGTTTTCACTCACGGTAGCTCCAAACATTTTGTGAGAAAGATAGATAGCGCAGTCCATAACGTCGTGGAACCTAGAAGTAAAAATCACCCAGGAATGAAGACATCCGTTTGTATTCTGGCCTAGTAAACGTAAGAAAAAAGTCATCGGATGGCCGCAACATCATGCACGTCACAATGCCATTCGTCGACACCATATGGAGATCCCCGTAAGAGGACGTGAATTTCGGCACGGGGAAGTAGGACTCGATAGTTAGCAAAATTGGATCCTCCTTGTAGACCATCATAGGCGACCACTTGTAGCATTACAGATAAGTATAGAACCTGCGCTTTGACCCCATCTAGGAAGACGTCGTTTTAGCTCTGCTTGGGAGCATGAATGTATTAAACATGCAAGACTCACAGGGTCACCCATTGTGGATCTCCTCTAAAGAGATGAATATGTTTTTGGGCCCATTGAAGGGCCAGATGTTCTGTATGAATGCATGAATGCGTGCCAATTAAAACATATAAGCATGCTTACGATCATGAAGTCTGAAAATCCCAAGGCCTGCTGCGTGTACTTCCGTGCCACCGAGGAACCCAAAAGCTATTTGATGTGACGTTAGCTATAGAGAGTGGTAGTTGTACACGATAAAACAAACCGTTCAATCGGTAGTTGAAAGAAACATAGATTACAGGTAACTTCAACCTGAGTGAGCGCGAGACAATCTGAGTACCGTTAGGCGCCGACGCATCCCGTTATCGAAGCCTCCTATGGTTTTAATGAGCTTCCTGTTATCCAAATTGGTGATACTTGTGGAGTAGTATTACTGCCATATATCCACTACACTCGGGTAAGATCAATTGTCCTGGGAAATTAAGACAACTCACAACGATGACAGGGAGATTGGCTCCCTCAGTAACACCTGCAGGTCTCACACCATTGAGATACAAACCTTCATGTGAATGGCACTCAAATTGGAGTTGTACACCTACAGTGCTTTGCAGTGTTATGTACAACGCTCTGAGGTACTGAGATACACAATCGAGTCCGTCTGGTAACATTTCATTAGGTCAGAGTGGAGGCTGCCGGGGACAAGCATTGCCCAACCAAGCCGCGTCTCTAACCCCAGAGCCTTTCTCCGGCTCTGGGGCACTGCATTGTTAAAGGGAAGTTGCCCCACACTTGAGCACCATTAGACCGGTAAACAGATTAATATCTTGCGAACTCACGGTGGTTATATGAAGAGTGTTCCGAAGAAAGACTCGGTGTTTCCTGTAGAATTGAAACCCTGGAACGTGCCATAGTCTAGGCTAACCAAAGATGCGCCTGACGACCTCAATGTGGGACAGGTGAAATAAGGGAAAAGACTGATACCATCTTCAATGCGGGCTTGTCAGTGTACTAGTTTGCCAGCCTAACCAGAACGGTATATTTATTAGGTGACAAAAAGACCGAAAAAAATGATACAGCCATCATGAGCTTTGCAAACTATCAAATCCGTAAGCATTGCATTAATTTCCATCATTGTATTGTCAACCAAGGTCGAGCACACCTTGATCACCGACCGGAACCAGCCTGACCCACTAAATGACGCGGCGCTGGTTATCACGTCGCATGAAATACTGCAAGATCAAACAGTTTGCTTGTGTGACACAATCTCTCGCGAAACATTAGAATGCAATGGGACCGGTATTGGGCTCACTACTTTCCTTTACTGTCCTGGGACCGCCATCCAAACGGAGCAACTTGTCTTCGTTGACCATCATAGTACTCGATATACTCGAAGTGGCGCGACTGCAGTTTCCTATCTTGCTAGACGTGATCTGTGAACACGCTTATTCGAGAGAGGGCTCCGACGGGATGCTCGCGGTGACACCGCGAACACATCATCATTATTTCAGCATACGATGCTGTCCATCTCGCTGTGATTGATCATGTGACGAAACCTGTCGACAAACATGGTATGGCCGGGTGGGAGGTTATTTGAGAATGGGATGACGCTGTCTAATTTAGCGGGAGGGCCACTGCAACCAAGTCGAGGGCGGATCTGGATTGTTTTGTGTTTGTGGTTGTTTGTGCAACTTCTTTGGTACACAATGCTTCGACCTGGGCGGCCCTGGCCCTTTGAAAGAGTCGGATTGCAGCCTCAGGAAAACCATCTTCACTTTTCTTTTCGGTACGTTTTCAAACCGTTGCTGAGTATTCGTCTCGATTGATATAATGACATCATCTCTGGGATCCCGTGCAGGCAGTTTCGAGACGATCTGGTTTATGGTCACCATGGACAATCTCAGCAATGACAACCAAATGTTATTCTTCGTGCTAGCCTCTAGACCCACCGAGCAACTCATACCCATTCCACAGAACACGCTTTGTCGATCATGACAGTGCTATCCGAGATGATGTTGACTTGTCGATATCAGCTAAATACCCCGCGCTTATGGACAGGGAGTACGGAGGCCACACAATGCGGTGCGAGAGCAACTTATTGATGATATGCTCGTGTCGGATATATCCCCTGGACTCAGGTGAGGTTGAGGTGATCCCGTTGAGGATATGCATGTCATGGCAAACTTTGTCACTTATCGATGCGACCCGGTATTGTTCGGGGTCTGACATCTACGCCAATCCGGAGACATGACAATGGTCAGGGATAATGCGATCGTATCTATGATTGTGTTCCGAATCCGCGAGATGGGAAAACCGGGTTGGTCGTAAGGGCGCCTAATGTGGAACTCCAAGTGGCGGAGACGTCTAGGTACGCCCATGGGCCACTATCTTTTCCTCGGACTCCCTCGTATGTGTTCACCTCGGTCCAACTCGTGGAAACACTTGGATAGATTATCCTGACGCTTCCGTGTGCTCCATTATCTTCCGTTATCATCGTGAGAGTATCCAGCACAGATGCATATACCATCGATATTGCTTGAACTATGAACACTTCAGTGACCAAAGTATACTCAGACGTAAGAGGTTTACACTCTCGAACACCCTTTGGTCCTCATTATTGGTCCCAATAGTCATCGTCTTTGTTTGAATGAAGCCACAAACAACAACTAGTGACTTGGACCTCGTTTGAGATCGCATCACGAGGGCAGGGCCAAGCCAAGAGAACGATCTCACCGTTCCTCGTGCACCAGTCGGCCCATCAATCATGTGGCCATCCATCTAGCTATTTATTCTGCGTTGATGGGTGCGAACGAACGGGAACAGACTGTATCGCGTCTCTCGAGTTGCTTGGTCATGAAAATTTGGACCTGAGCGTCAATGGGCATGTTCGGCACCTGCATTCTTATACCTGTATCTCCTTGCTGATCCACTATCCATGCAGTTGTCTGTTATGATTACAGCATGCATGCCGATTTCCTCCTCCCCGATCGCTAACTCGTTTCTCAGTTCTTACCTTGTCACGCGAGGTATGTGTGGTGGGCATTTTTTTCCTAGTCGGTACATAGTTGGAGTTGATATGGGCATGGTGCAACTTTCTTTGAAAGGAACTGCGTCAATCCCGTTTAGATGAGGTCATGGTCCACGATGTCTACGCTTTTCGTAGTGGTAACGTGCACAAATTATTCAAATGCTGTCTCGAATTAACTCGCATTGTTGCACTAGGCGCGCTATTTTCGGGTTTGCACTTGCAATGTATGTCGTAGGATCGGCTCAGACTACGACGAGACCAGCGCTTCAGGATTATGTATGTCATCCAGTAACGGCAGCAGGGACGTTGCTCTCGTCGGCTCCGGTGAGTAAAGCTCTGTATGATCAATTGAATGGGAAACTCTGACGCCCGTGCAGATGCTGTATCTGTCGCTCTCCACACTATACATGAATTCCTTTCCATTCATGATATATCCCCGTATCGTGTTCAATTTGAGGGGTCATCGGACCGCATCAAGTAGATTTTATATTGCTAGTGACAACTCTGGATCACAGCGACTGCACAGTCAATTTAGGTTGTTAGATGGTCTCGCGAACGATGAGGTGTAAAGAGTTGCTAGGGTAATGCATCCTGTGGGATTAATTTTCAGGCGAAAGGTAAGTCTTCGAGCGGATTAGTCCATTGTCAAAGGCCCATGTTATTTGTTTTATCAGTTTTTTATTTACGTGCATGCGAGTCGATCAATTTGAAACAGGCAGGGTTGTAGTGCGAAATTAATTTGCATAGCATGTGCTATAATCATTTCATCGCCGTTCTTCTCCCCGCGGCATCCTTGCGATCATCGACTAGGGCTCAAATCGGTGCTCTTCACGCGCTCGGGCTCCACGCCGCACTTCCCCGTCGTAGCGTTTCCAAGTAACCATTGGTTGATCATTGATCGGTGATCAACTCAGCAGTGTTGGCACGAGGTCCAACCATCCTCTGCCGATAGCAGAAAGCCCAAAAGAGCACAAGGTCAGTTATGGCGGCGTTGCTCTTTTGCCTGCGCCACTGACTGTTCCCCTGCTCTCTCTGAAACGCTGAACGTTGAGCCTTGACACACAAATCGCGAATTGCGGCTAGCTTAATCGAGAAGATTGGATATCAGGATAGCCAAGATGTAAGCCCACTGGCACTTGCACGTACCGCGCATATTCTCGGTGCACCTTGTACTCACGTAGCTATACTTGCTCGCATCTCCGACTGATGTTATTTTTTAGATGTGTGGAAGTCACACGATCATGATGTGAGGTAGGTTGAGCCATACGTACATATCAGTGACCAAAAGGAGGCGTAAGTAATCCACACTCTCCGACGAAAGCACTTTAATACTTAATTAACTTCCCCAGTGACTGTCGCACTTTTGAACAAGTGGGTAACTAACAGCAATTCATGATAACAAGGCAAAGCCAGGCAAGCGAAGGATCTCAGTCTTTCCTCTGCATTAGCCGGTCCATCATGTATGTGGCAGCCGATTTAAACAACTTTTTTTCGTTGATCAGCTGCAACGATCAAACAGAAACGGATTGCACAGCTTCTCTTTGGATTGCTCGGCCATGATAATTTGGCCGTGAGTATCAATAATCGTTCTCGGTGCTGCATTCATATAAGTGGAGACTCTTTGGCGAGAAAAGGATGACTCTTTGACCTCCCCACACATTGAGTGTCAGTATGTCTTCCACATCTACACTTGAAATCTTTCAATCGTTGGATTTCATGTATGGTGAGTGTAGATCACAGGAGGGGATGTCAAGTCTTCTTGAGCGGTTCTTTCGCTACTAATAGACTGTCTTTGCAGTTGCTGGCACCGCAGTGGTTTGTTACGATTATAGTATGCATCTTGATTTCACTCTCCTCCATTCAGTAACTTCTTTCTCAGTTCTTACCTTTTCACGTGAAGTATGTGGTAGATATTCCCTTGTGGCTTTCTTCTAACTGGAAAATAGGTGGAACTTATATGGGTATGGTGCAATTCTTTGAAGGGTATACGTTACATAACTCTCATTAGATGAAGCCCTGGTCGATGATGTCTGCGCTCTTTGTAGTGCTAACGTGCCAGAACTGCTCAATTTATCCCTTGAACTAACTGACATCGTTACACCAGGTACGCTATGTCGGACTTGCACTCGCAATGTATGTCACACAATTTATATGGATGGCTCAGCTACTCATGGGAGAGTCTAGCGTTTCAGGATTTTGTATGTCACCCAGCATATCAACTTTCGAGTATCAATCACATACAGTATTGTCCTTGATAGGGTCAGGCAATGGAGTTCTGTACATGTCTAGTTTGGTGAGTCCTTTGTTCCACGTTAAATCCTGGCTAAGTTCAGTCTAGGCGTGAGTATGGTTCCTAACAGCTACTTGCAACAGTGCCTTACAGTGACGTCCGATTCTGCGAACCATCAGCTGTATGTTCATACAATAACATGGTAGTATAAACATGCTGACCAAATACTTCTTCACAGGTACGGTCATAATCCAGATACTCGTATGGACAAGGTTTATCTACACTATTGCGACGGACGGTGCGTGACTATTGGTTACTTTGAGAGTTTGCCACCTTCATGACCCGTGTATAGTGATCATGGTTCTTCGTGTCTCTGTCATGTTCACTCAACCGGAAAGAATAAGACGAATCCTATTCTTTCTGTATGCCATCGTCACGGTCAATACTATTGTCTTCAGCACCTTTTGGTATGGCCCTCATAGTGGCTTTTCCGGTGCGTATTTTGAACATGATGGATAACAAGTTGCTTTGTACTAGTGACTGTGTCATGTCATCAGCCATGCCCGCTGTTATCAATGCTGAAGATGGAGTCGTCTGCCAAGCCAAGTATGCCCATAGTACCATCCCCTCCGCTTACGATGGCATTCCAAAAGGGGTATTCGATGTCCTGCTGGTGGCTCTGGTTGTCTATCGCTTCATTGTGGACTCCATCGAAATACGGAGGATAACAGGTCAACACAAGACTAACGAATATATGATGCTACTGTTCAAAAACAATGTGGTCTACTTTTGCTTGTACGCGAGGATTTTTTGTCATGATCAGCATGCTGAACACTATGTCAACGCATAGGAACTTTGGTCTCTCAGCCCTCGATCTCGGGACGTATCTTCCGTCGACTGCGGTGAGTAAATTCGCATAATATGGGTTGCATAGAACGATTCTGACGTCCGTGTAGTTACTATATCTTGCGTTCGACACAGTATACAGCAGTTCCGTTCCTTACTTGCTTTTTCCGCGTATGGTGCTTAGCTTGAAGGGTTATCGGGCCGCATCAAATGCATTTTATGTTAATAGCAGCAATCCTGGGTCTCAAGGTTTGCACAATCACTTTGGGGTGTTGAATGGTCTCGAGAACGATAGTGAAGTGTAGAGAGACGCTAGGGTGATATGTCCACTGGGGTTCTAGCACACAAGAGGGTATTCCTCTTCTGATCAGGGAAACTCTTCCAGTAGTTTTATAGTTCGTTGCACCATCATGATGTTACTTGCTTTGTATGTAGTAAGAAGATGAAATCGTTTTCAAGTTCGTCAACTACATATGCAGCCAGTCTGGCAGCAAGACTACAGTGGAAATTTTAAATTCACTGCATATTTAACCTCGTTGTTCTCCTCACCGTTTACTCGCGATCATCAGTCAGGACTTGGGTGATCCTCATCTGCTCCCGTTCACTCTCCCGTTGGGGCATTCCCAAGTAGTAACCGTCAAACGATCAAATCAGTGGTGGCCACAAGGTTCAATATCCTCGGCCGACGGCTGGAAGCTAAACATAGCCTGAGGACAAGTACGGCGTTACTCTTTGCCTCAGCATGTGCCGCTGATTCCAGTATCAACCTTGTGGCCGTTCCTCCGTTGATGTTGGACATTGGTGGACGAATCGGAGCCACTTAGATCGACACCTGAGCTTGGGGGGTCAGAGCGGAACAAGCATGTAAGCCCACTGGCACACCAATCGCGTGTACTACACACATTCCACAGTGCGCCAAATAGAGATGGTAACTTCTGCTGCCTGTTTCCTTACGGCGTAGTCGTCCACATAGAGCGTGAGCTGATATTTCTGCCCTTGTCTTAGGGTTCTCCCGCCGTCAACCACGGCCGATTTCCTAGTATGCGATCAGTCACGAACACAGTGTCAGTCTATGGTGTGACCATTTGCACTGGTCGGGGTCCGCAGTGACATTTTCTTCATTTATGATGGAATCCCGAGGGGACTATTTGATGTTCTTCTTGTTGCTCTGGCTGCCTATCGCTTCGCCGTAGACGCCATGGATACACGGAAATCGACAGGACGACATAGAGCACAATGTACTTTACTTTTTTCTTCTACGCGAGGTACTCTGTCCACGATTGACGTGCTGAACACTGATATCAAGGAACTTTGGTTACGAAACCCTCGCAGCGGGGACGTTGCTCTCGTCGGCTCCGGTGAGTAAAGTTCCGTATGATCCATTGGATGGGAAACTCTGACGCCCGCGCAGATACTGTATTTGGAGCTCTCCTCACTCAGATACATGAATTCCGTTCCGTTCATGATATATCCCCTTATCGTGTTCAGTTTGAAGGGTCATCGGTCCCGGACCGCATCAAGTGGATTTTATATTGCTAGCGACAACTATGCTGGATCACAGCGATTGCACAGTCAATTTTGGTTGTTAGATGGTCTCGCGAACGATGAGGTGTAAAGAGTTGCTAGGGCGATGCATCAATTTTCAGGTGAAGGGAAAAAAGCTTCGAGCGGATTAGTCCGTGTTATCTGTTTATACTGATCATAGTAAATTGTATTCGTCCATGAGTTGATCAATTTGAAACAGGGAGGGCTGTGGCACGAAATTAATTTGCGTAGCATGTGCCATATATAACCATTTCATCGCCGTTCTTCTTCCCCGCGGTATATATCCTTGGGATCATCGACTATCACGCGCTCGGGCTCCACACTTCCCCATCGGAGCATTTACAAGTAACCATTGACTGATCAATGATCAGTGATCAACTCAGCCGCAGTGTTGGCACGATGTCCAACTATCCTCTGCCGATGGCAGAATGCCAAAAAGAGCATTGTGCAAGGTCAGTTATGGCGGTGTTGCTCTTTGGCCTGCGCCACCGACTGTTCCCTTCGCGAATCGCGGCTGGCTCAATTGAGAAGATTGGGCATCAGGATAGCCAAGACTCGGGTGTAATCCCGCTGGCACTTGCACGTACCATGCATATTCTCGTTGCACCTTGTACTCACGTAGCTATACTTGCTCGCATCTCTGACTGGTGTTATTTTTGAGATGTGGAAGCCACACGATCATGATGCGATCATTGCGATGTAGATTGAGCCACACGTACATATCAGTGACCAAAGGGAGGCGTAAGTAATCCACACTCTCCAACGAACCCACTTTAGTTAATTAACTTCCCCAGTGACTGTCGTGCTTTTGAACGAATGGGTCACCAACAGCAATTCATGATAGCAAGGCAAAGCCAAGGCAAGCAAAGGATCTCAGTCTTTCCCCATTGATCGGCTGCAATCGAACAAAAACAGGTCACACAGCTTCTCTTTGCGCATTCGTATAAGTAGAGACTGTTTGGCGAGAACATGATCATGATCACTCTTTGACCTCCCCACACATTGAATGTCAGTATGTCTTCCCTCCTGGCTGTGCTTGAAACCTTTCAATCGTTGGATTACATGTATGGTGAGTGGAGATCATCCACAGGAGGGGATGTCAAGTCTTCTCAAGCGGTTCTTTCACTACTAATAGACTGTCTTTGTAGCTGCTGCCGCCGCAGTAGTTTGTTACGATTACTGTATGCATGTTGATTTCACTCTCCTCCGCTCACTCACTTCTTTCTCAGTTCTTACCTTTTCGCGTGAAGTATGTGGTAGATATTCCATTATTGGCTTTCTTCTAACCAATAATAGGTGGAACTTATATGGGTATGGTGCAATTTCTTTGAAAGGGTATGTGTTGCATAACTCTCATTAGAAGAAGCCCTGGTCGATTATGTCTACGCTCTTTGTAGTGGTAACGTGCAAGACCTGCTCAAATTATCCCTTGAATCAACTGACATCGTCACACCAGGTGCGCTATGTCGGACTTACACTTGCAATGTATGTCACAAAATTTATGTGGATGGTTCGACTACTCATGGAAGAGCCTAGCATTTCATTTTGTATGTCACCCAGCATTCCAACTTTCTAGTATCGATAACATATTGTCATTAATAGGGTCAGGCAATGGCCTTCTGTACATGTCTGGTTTGGTGAGTCCTTTGTTCCACGTTAAATCCTGGCTAAGTTCAGTCTAGGCGTGAGTATGATTCCTAGCAGCTACCTGCAAGAGTGCCTGACAGTGACGTCCGATTCTGCGTACCATCAGCTGTATGTTCATACAATAACATGGTAGTATAAACATGCTGACCAAATACTTCTTCACAGGTACAGTCATTTTCCAGATTATCCAATGGACAAAGCTGATATACATTATCATGTTGGACGGTTCGTAGCTTTCGGCCACTTATGAGAGTTTGCCAGCTTCGTGACCCACGCATAGTGATCATGATTTTCCGTGTCTCGGTCATGTTCACTCGACCGAAAAGAACAAGACAGATCTTATTCTTTCTGTACTCCATAGTCACTATCAATACTATTGTCTTCAACGTCATTTGGTATGGCCCGCATAGCGGCTTTTCCGGTGCGTATTTTGAATATGCACAATTGCTTTGTGGTGACTTTGTTATGCCATCAGTTAGACCCGTTGTTATCAATGCTGAAGATGGAACCGCCTGCCAAGCCATATATGCCCGTAGTAGCACCCCCTCCGCTTACGATAGCATTCCAAAAGGGATATTCGATATCCTGCTGGTGGCTCTGGTTGTCTATCGTTTCATCGTGTACTCCAAAATGCGGAGGATAACAGGCCAACACAAGACTAACGAATACATGACGCTACTGTTTAAAGACAACGTGCTTTATTTTTGCTTGTACGCAAGGAATTTTTGTCGTGATCAGCATGCTGAACACGCATAGGAACTTTGGTCTCTCGGCCCTCACATACGGGACGTTCCTCCCGTCGGCTCCGGTGAGTAAATTTGCATAAGATGGGTCACATAGAATGATTTTGATGTCCGTATAGATAGGTTATTTGTTGTTCGACATAGTATACAGCAATTCCGTTCCTTACATGCTTTTTCCGCGTATGGTGCTTAGTTTGAAGGGTCATCGGGCCGCATCAAGTGCATTTTATGTCAATAGCAGCGATCCTGGGTCTCAGCATTTACATGATCACTTTCAAGGGCTGTTGAATGGTCTCGAGAACGATAATGAAGAAGAGACGCTAGGGTGATATGTCCGCTAGGGTTCTAGCACACAAGAGGGTATTCCTCTTCTGGTCAGGGAAAACCCTTCCAGTAGGTTTATAGATCCGTTGTACTATGTTACTTGCTTTGTATGTAGCAAGAAGATGAAATCGTTTTCTATTTTTTATGATACATATAAATCGTGTTCAAGTTCGTCAACTATGCAGTCAGTGGAAAATTAAATTTCACTGCGTATTTAACCACGTTGTTCTCCTCGCCGTTTACTGGTGATCATCAGTCAGGACTTGGGTGGTCCTCATGTGCTCCCCTCTCATCGGGGCATTCCCAAGTAACCGTCAAACGATCAAATCAGTGGCGGCCACAAGGCTCAATATCCTCGGCCGACGGCTGGAAGCTAAACATAGCCTGAGGACAAGTACGGCGTTACTCTTTGCCTCAGCATGTGCCACTCATTCCAGTACCAACCTTGTGGTTGTTCCTCCGTTGATGTTGGACATTGGTGGACGAATCGGAGCCACTTAGATCGACACCTAAGATTAGGGGGTCAGAGCGGAACAAGCATGTAAACCCACTGGCACCCCAATCGCGTGTACTACACAGATCCACGGTGCGCCAAATAGAGATGGCAACTTCTGCTTGTTTCCTTATGGCGTAGTCGTCCACATAGAGCGTGAGCTGTGTGCTATTTCTGCCCTTGTCTTAGGGTTCTCCCGCCGTCAACCACGGCCGATTTCCAAAGTGGCGTGTGGACACACAGGCGCTCATGCGGCACAACACTAATCCCCCGATTGTTCTTAATTCCTGAGTATGAGGCAGAGTTCGTAGACGCTAAGCCAGGGTCATCAGCCACACTCTCCATCGAGGAATCCGGAAGCCTGACCACTGATCCTGTAGAAATTGACTTATATGACGATATTGAAGTGCCGATTTGATCAGAATCTTCTCCATCCAATGTTGTGACGCTGGAAACAGGTGGGTATGATGAACCAGATAAATCAGAGCATCAACGCGCGTCACGCCCATGAAGTGCATCCGATACCCACCACTGGTACCATCTGTACTTATTTCCATTAGCGATCGAGAGCACAATGTGTGTAGCTAAGAGCTGCGGTATCCAAATAGAAAGACAATCAACGAGAGAATAAGCGTTCCCGTACATCAAGGTTGCAAAGTCCGGGAGGCTTACATCGGATATCACCTTGGTCCTCGCTTTCTACGGGGACAAGTGCAGCTAATTTATGAATGTTCATGGTACGAGGACGACTCAAGAACAAGGAACGAGTGTCAAATTAAGGGCGTCAACGTTTGAACCACGATGATTACCGCTAATAAATGAGCACATGGAAGACGACACCCTAATTTTTTACTGGATATCATGTAATTCAACAGCTTCATATTTGAATTTGAACACGAATTGATAGGCTATAAACCAAGGTGACGGACTCACCGTTGCATTTCCAAAGTCGACCTGATGTCAGATCCTTTGCAGAATCAACCCTTCTCCGCATTCCTAGCCCACTCGACCATCTGGCTACCTATGTTTGATTTTAGTGATTCATTCGAGAAATATCCATCCTGGAAAGATTGAGCATCCGGTGTAGGAGCTTCATGGGAGTCTTTGTCATCCCTGGTGTTCGGCTGGAAAGGCGGGCTTCAGTAACTTTGTAAGGTGTTGAGAGCGCAGTCGCGACATGCGAAATGTTCAGTCAAAGTGCAAATTGCGTAATTGGTTAGGGAAGAGGCATTGGTACAACAGGGAGACAAGAAAGCGTCTCGGCTACCCCTACTCCTTGCTTTGCTGTCTAAATTGCTTCGCCCACTAATTCTTGGTGAGCCTTAAAGAAGATATTGTAACAGATTTTCATACCAACATCGACGGTATTGGACGATCGGGAAGAACGTGCCGGGTCTGTCCGCATGTAACCGTGAGTATTGAATGCGGTAACACCAAAAAAAACACTCCATTACCTCTCGCTCTGCGCTGACGGACCACACGCCATATGCAATGACAAGGATACCAGTCATGGCGATCGCTGTGTTGCTTGCCCAGTTTGCAGGACGAGTCCACCACCCACCTGTCGGTTACCGTCACCAAGGCCGGCAATCAAGTGCACTCATTCCAACGCACCTGCTGGCGACCATACATGCTTTGGATACGGGTAACGGGCTCCACCACCCTATGCGAGCGAATGAGTGGTAGGCGATGAAACAGTGTTCGCGACGTACCATGAATGACTTGTTGGAATACGGTTCAAAGTTGAGAATGAAAAGGAAACCCTAACCTTAGGACGGGGACTCTCACCACTCGTATTATGTCAGCTTATACGTGGCATCAAAATATCTCTTTGAAGGACTCGGAGGACTTCCTCCTTGTCGAGATCTGAATCCTCGTTGTAACCTCACGCTTGACGCGTTTCCATGGCTTTCAAGGTGCTTCATTGCTATCCACATGTGTGGCGCTATGCACAGCCTAATTGCTGCCTCGATTAGCCAGAGAGGTCCCGCGCTCAGGCCTTCTAGGGTCATGAGGCTACGCCGGTATCTTTATCGACCACCAAGCCTACCAATTGCGGAAACCGATCTAGTCAGGCTGCCAAGTTCCTGATGGGACGATGTGAACGGCTCCCCCGCTAGCCCGCATGTTGCCTCCTGCGTTCCGTTCCATCAATTTTTTAATACCTATTACCTTCCGGGACCCCTGATTGTCGCATGGGGTACAATATTGGTGCGTCACTATGAAATTGCAGCGTTATTTATTGGTTTTGTTCACACGTTCTTTATCTTCAAGGCGCCCTTGTGACCAATATGCGGTAGAATCGGGTGGACGATGCCCCGGGGCCTAAATACTTTAATAGCCGAAATTGAGCGTAAGTGGTTCATATTCTTGAACTGGCTCTTTGCGCTCATCCACGTTCCCAGCAGCCATCGACTTTTAAAAACGCATCATCATTGGGAACTCGTGAAAGCCCATGTCCGCAGCAATCCAAGATCGCCGCACGATGGGAAAGCCACCAGGGTCCAGCGAACGTTCTCTCTACATCGCGTTGCAGCGGAGCATCACTGTCATTAGTCATGTGGCTATCTTTTCATCCTGTCTGCCTACGAGGTGAAGCGAACAGGAATAGACCGCATAGCTTCTTTCTCGATTGGCTTGTCGGGATTATTTGGATATGAGCGTCCGCGTCAATAAATGTTCTAGACATTTGTATGTTTATAATTGCCTGCTGTTCAGCGATAAGGGGTCCCCAACCTCCCCACACCTTGGTGTCGGTATGCCTTCCGTGCTTGAAACCTTCCAAGCGCTTGATTACGTTCTCGGTGAGTGTGGATACAGGAGGAGATGAACCACAACTCTTCCTGACCCTACTAATCCACTGTCTTTGCAGTCGCTGCAGCAGCGATTGTTTGCTATGATTACAGTATGCCTGTCGGCTTCTGTCTTCTCCAGTCACTAAATATTTTTCTTAGTTCTTATCTTTCCGCGTGAGGTGTGTGTATATATTCTGTTACTAACTTTCTTTTTACCAGCATATAGGTGGAGCTTGTATGGGTATGTTACAATTTTCTTTACAAGGATATATGCGT
The DNA here is from genome assembly GCA_038090555.1 of Boletus subcaerulescens. NCBI lineage: Eukaryota > Fungi > Basidiomycota > Agaricomycetes > Boletales > Boletaceae > Boletus > Boletus subcaerulescens. The sequence continues at coordinate 11,304 of JBBPNA010000355.1, read as the reverse complement.
TGACTCTGTTTAGATGAAGCCCTGGTCCAAGATGTCTACACTCTTTGTAATGGTAACGTATACGAACTACTCAAATTACTCCTTGAGTTAACTGACATCGTCGCACCAGGTGCGCTATATCGGACTTGCAATTGCAATGTGTGTCGCAATGTTTGTATGGATAACTCAGACTACTCATGGGAGAGTCTAGCCTTTCAGGATTCTGTATGTCACCCAGCATTCCGATTCTCGAGTATTGATCACATATTGTCATTAATAGGGTCAGGCAATGGCGTTTCATACATGTCTGGTTTGGTGAGTCCCTCGTCTCACATTGAATCGTGGCTAAGTTTAGTCTAGGCGTGAGTATGATTCCTAATAGCTACCTGCAAGAGTGCCTTACAATGACGTCCGATTCTGCGAACCGTCAGCTGTATGTTCATACAATAACATGGTAGTATAGACATGCTGACCAAACACTTATTCACAGGTACGGTCATAATCCAGATACTCCAATGGACAAGGTTGATCTACACTATTGCGGCGGACGGTGCGTGACTATTGGTTACTTTGAGAGTTTGCCACCTTCATGACCCGTGTATAGTGATCATGGTTCTTCGTGTCTCTGCCATGTTCACTGGCACTCAACCAGAAAGAATAAGACGAATCCTATTCTTTCTGTATGCCATTGTCACGGTCAATACTATTGTCTTCAGCGCCATTTGGTATGGCCCTCATAGTGGCCTTTCCGGTACGCATCTTGAATATACACAGTTGCCTTGTAATAACTTTGTTATGCCATCAGTCAAGCCCGCTGTTATCAATGCTGAAGATGGAGTCGTCTGCCAACCCAAGTATGCCCTTAGTCAAATCCCCCCCGTTTACGATGGCATCCCAAGGGGACTATTCGATATCCTGTTGCTGGCTCTTGCAATTTATCGTTTCACCAAGCACTGCATCGAAACACGGAGCATGATGGGGAGGCAGAAGGTGAACAAATACATGATGCTACTACTAGAGCACAGTGTACTCTACTTTGTCTTGTACGCGAGGTTCTTTCTCCATGATCGGCCCGTTGAACGCTCACATCCACCTATAGGAACTTCACTAACGAAGCCCTCGTTGTGGGTACATATTTCCCGTCGCCTCCGGTGAGTCAATCGGTATATGATGAGTTGCATGGAATGATTCAGGCGTCTGTGTAGACGCCTTATTTGGTGCTCGTTTTATTCTACCAGGGTTCCATCCCGTTTATGATTTACCCTCGCCTTGTGCTTAGCATGAGAGATAAGCGGGCGACGTCGGGCGGATTGCTTATCGGCAGCGAAGGCTCTGGATATCCGCCATCGTACGGCCATCATAAATCGCCAAGTGTCCCTGTGACCGAGAGCAGAGAGCATGAGCTATCGGAGGGAACGTCTACGCTGGTGTCCCAGCATGCCAGACCACAAAGTTGCTAAACTTTGGGGTTAACTCTTTGCGTGCAGCCACATACCTCTGTGCTTTTTGATTGTTTCTTGCAATGTTTCTTTTATGTCAGTTTTATATGAAATGGATCCCATTCCTCGGCTAAGCAGACTGCGTCAAAAGGAGACGGCAGTTGTAGTGTGGCAGATCATTAAATTCATGTATGTACTATGTGGTGTAACGTTTCCATGTCAATCGAATGAGACTCGTACTTTTTACGAGAAGAGACGGACTTGCTGTGGCATATCTCCGCAGTGCATAGAAATCTTCGAACTGTTTTCCCATCCCAACTGATGGCCGCTGGTGGGATCACCGATACAGTTTGATCGGCTCGAGTTCTCGAGGTACATAACCAAGAAATCTTGCGGACGGGAGCAGTTCTCCGATCTATTCACAAACTATGATTAATAGTACTTGGTACTAAAGACCTCGTGGCGTTGCTTAATACTCGGACTCTTTCGGAAAGTCGGAGTATATCACGGCGGCCTCCGTCGAGTCCACTGAGCGCGTGGTACGGCTATCCAGGAGGACGGATTTTGTTGCAAAGTTGGGAGGCTGGCAGTCTTGTAGTACACATGGTATAGTTAGTCTGCGGCGGCGGGGGAAGTTGAGGTGGCGCTGCGTTTTTCTTTGTATGTACGTATTTGTTACCTTCTGCGCTCGAGAGTCGTATGTATTCGTATCGATAATCGCATCGCCAACTTGGACTCAGAAGCAAGACATCCGCGCAGCTCGGCCCAGTGGAACGCTCAAGGAAAGGTTCTTCAAGGGATAACCACAACGCAAAGCTCTTTGAGAACAACGGGGCCCACGCTGTCCAATCAGCTCTCGAGATCATATCCGTGTCGACTTCCATCGAGGGTCGAGGGGTCACACGCCCAACCGACGCATTCGGTCTTCCACATTGGGTTGCGGAGTCCGACCCTCGCTGTGAGGTGCCGAATATGAGCGCCGGCGATACAGCTAGAGATTGCAGATAAAAAGTGGAAGGGGGCTTCCGCACAGCAACCCGTTACTCTCCTCTATCCATAGTGGCGCGCCATGACTTCCATCCGCACAGGCATTGCCCACCAACCACGCGGGCAAACGACGATCGAATATCTCACACTGGAAGAAGTGAGAGTAAGGGCTTGGGTGGTGGACGGTACGTCGTTGCTCTTGTCTGGAGAGCTTGTCTTTTGAACCTCGGACGTTCCTGGCTGGCTGTCTCGTGATATAGTATCGTCCCGCATAGTTCTCTCTCAGACATTTTACAATCCATCGGATGAATCCACGGGGAGGGCAAAGTATGTCTTCCCACTACCGGCGAACGCTGCGGTCTGCGCATTTGAACTCGAATTGGAAGACGGAACGGTCATTGTTGGGGAAGTAAAGGAGAAGGAAGATGCTGCCCTCAACTTCACTCGAGCAGTAGAGCAAGGGAAGACGGCAGCGCTCGTTGAAAGAGTGACAGATGATAGTAAGCTCTATCAAGCCTCTGATAACGTTGATGTCAACGTTTCCCTTGCCACATAGTATTTACGATCTCAGTCGGATCTATTCCTGCTACAACGAGGGTGATAGCTCATTTGACGGTGTGCATCGGATCCCTAATTCGTCGTGTGTGAATTGCTCACATCCCGAATGTAGTTCATCATGGACCTTTTGGACGAGGCTCTACACGATCACGTTAGACTCCAGCTCCCGATGTACATTGCAGAACGTTATGGGACGCCGCCTGCAGCCATGAACAATACGTCCTTTGCAAATTCCCGCACCCGCGTCCGTATTAGTGTCGACGTCCAGACGAGCGATGTCATCCATGCTATCCGTAGCCCTACACATACTATCTCACTCCGACGTTACAAGGGGCGCTCTAATCAACACTCAAAGCGGCGTATGTCTGCAGTCTGGAAGTCATCCGGATTCTTGGACAGCGACTTCGTGATCACCATACACGCCGAGGGATTGGATAAGCCCAGATGCTTTGCGGAGGTGATGGATGCAAGAAGAGAGGGGGACGGAGAAGGTTCTACGATTGCATTGCAACTGACCCTTGTTCCCAAGTTCCAGGCCCCAAAGATTCCTTCACAGGAATACATTTTTATCATCGATCGATCTGGAAGTATGAGCAATACACCGATTGAAACGGCCAAGCGAACCTTGACTATGCTACTCCGTCTGCTGCCCTTTGAGCAGACTACATTCAATATATTCAGCTTTGGCAGCAAAGTTACAAGCCTGTGGCCGAGTAGCTGTAGTCTCGATCGACGAACGTTGGTTGAAGCGGTATGCTTGCGTCTGACTAAATACTGTTATCTAACATTGCGGTTGCAGACAAAGCACGTTCAAAGCATGAGCGCTGATTATGGCGGGACAGAGATTCCCATGGCCCTTCAGTTAGCATTCAGCTCTCGCGGACTTGATCGTCCAGCAGTCGTATTTCTCCTTACCGATGGCCAAGTACACGTACGTAGCAAAACTTTCTAAGCTAGCCTTGACCTGAAAACGATTTCGTTCGTTCCAGAATGACCCCTATGTGGTCATTTCCAACGCTGTTCGAAGTTCACCGCCTCATGCACCAGTGCGGCTCTTCGTTCTCGGAATCGGAACTGGAGTATCCTCCGACACGTGCTCCAGGCTCGCGCGGCAGGGTAACGGAGAGTATCTCTTTGCACTTTCCGCAGAAGACATTCTCGGAAAATGTGCTCGACTATTGAACGCTGGGCGCTCGAAAAATATAGAGCGCATCGATATTGATTGGGGATACGATGCCTCGGCTGCTCGCGCTACTTCTTATCTACCAATGACGCTGAACCTCCCCGCTGGTATCCCGGAGCTCGCACCTCCACCCCCTGTACAACAAACGCCTCATACGCTGACAAAGATATTTTCTGGTATCCGTTTTACGGTCTTCGCAATCACATCATTCAGGACCGTCCCGACCGCTGTCAGGTTGATCACCACATTGGAAGGAGGTTCTGAACCACAAGAATTGATTGTGGATGTAAAGAGGGTGAAACCCTTCCGTGACACCAATGAGCATTCCATTGTTCCCATTGTGCACACGCTGGCTGCGCGAAAGCTCATCATGGAATTGGATGACGGAGTTGGACCCCTCCCCACTCCAGCTCCAGGTGACGCTCTTCTAGTCTCCGAGGACGACCTGCGGAGAGCTGGCATAGTCAGACTGGGTTTGACGTATCAGCTTGTCAGCAAGCATACGTCCTTTATTGCCATCCAGAAAGGGGATGAACGGATAAGGAATAGAGTGCGTGGGAGTAGCATGGCGTGGGCGAGGTCGAGACTCCGGCGGTCTAACCCGGATACCCAAGAAGATAGTCCAGTCGCGGCCCCGACTCTCCTCGATGATTTCGTCAGTGGCGTATCCTCCCTGATCTCATCTGTCCTGGGTCTTTTCAGCGGTTCATCGACATTGACGTCGACAACCACAACTTTTAATCCTCGTCACCGGTCGAGGCTCCCTGGTACATTCGGCGGGTCTGACTCTGGTACAAGCGAGAGTAGCAGAGGTCGCAGGGACAGAAGCGCTCCTAGTCCACGACGGGGACGCAGTACTTCATCGCACATCAGCACCAACAGCTTTTCCACTCTGAGCTCCCTTGACGGTTCCTCTTGCAGTTCCTGTTGGACGTCCTCCCGCCCTCCGAGCCCCCTTCCTCGAATCCGCGACCCGATCGAACGCGCTTCCTCGCCCGATTTCGTTTGGGCCACGAGCGCTCCAGGTGGGGTCCGTCCCACTGTACCGAGCGTCCCGAACAACCGGGTTCCTATATCGCAAGAGGTATACGATCTCTTTCAACAAATGGACGTGGATGGTTCGATTACGGTCTCCCCTCTTCTGACGCGACTGGTTGGGGACGCGGTGCTGGACAAGGCAGACGAACTTGGGATCGACAAGAAGGTGTGGGCGACGGTCGTGGTCGTGGCATATATGCAGATACACCTACAAGGCGAGCCAGATCTGTTGGATTTGGTGTCTGAGAAGGCGAGGGAGTTTGTGGAGGCGACGGGGGTGGCGACGTATGATCAAATGGTTCGAGAAGCGGCTGCGTTGTTGAGTCCATGAATGACGTAGTGTTTTCGTTTTGAAGCGGAGATTAAATTTGCTGTAATGATAAGATGCCCGTTGCTATGTGCATTGACACTCTCGTCAGATCTGTCCTGCTTCAGGGTTCCCTGATACGTATCACAACGGATTGCACGACGAAATTTTCGGATGGGAACATACGGTATGAGCATGGGTTGTGGGATGGCATAGGAGCGTGTGGTGCCAAGAGAAAATGGTTATTCTTAGCCTAGGATAGATCAATTGATGACAATGTGCATACCTGTACACACTCGAGGACTTGTTTTTGCTGCGGATTTTTGTGTTATATATACGAGCCTGTTGGATGGAATCTCATTGGAATTTTACGCGACGTCCCTCGCGGACCCAAATTATCTGACATAGGGTGGTAAGGGACTCAAAGTTTATATTCAAGTTGCAGTCTTGGCGGCCAGCGGCTCGCGGTAAGTACTTAAGACCACCCTCTTCTTCTCGCCACCATCTCAACGCCGCTCTCAACAGCCCCGCCACGTTCATTCACCCATGCCTCCTCTTTACAGCCGCCATCCGAGGTTCACGATAGCCCTCCTTGGCCTAATATTCATATCCATCCTCCTCTTTGCAAACTCGGAACCTCACGACCCGCTCTTCAACTCGGCGGGCTTGCACCGAGGTGGCAGTCTCGCACAATCACTCGCCGTGGAGGAGGTCCGGTACCAAAAATTCCTCAACCGGCGTCAAGATCTCATTAGGAAATGGGGCCCGACTCCGGACAAAATTGACCCGTAAGTCGTGTGATTCTCTATGTCGCTCTGCATGTATTCATCATCCCTTTGACAGTTTTCCCTCTCATGGCGAATTCTACACACTCTGTGAGTGACTCTGTGTCATGGTGGGTGCGGCGGGCTGATTGTTGGTTCGCTAGGGGACTTTTTCCTCCCGTATTTTCGCTGCCCCCATCACATAGACCGCGTCGGCGTCATGGGTGATGGCGGCAAATGGGTGTGTGGATTGGAACGCATCATTCCCAAAAAGAAGTGTGTGATGTACTCCTTTGGTGCGTATCTCGGTTCCTTGTCCATGAACGGGATTTTCATGTCTGCTACTAGGTATCAATGGCGAGTCATCGTTTGAAGCGGATATCATGAAAGTAGCCCCAGGATGCGAACTCTATGGATATGATTTTAGCGTCAACTCTGTACGTGTCTCGATCTACACACAACCTTGTCGGCGCTCATTATTCGCTTCCATCAGTTTGGCCCAGAGATTGAACTCGAGTCAGATTTGAAGCGCCGTTCCCATTTCTTCTCTTATGGTCTCGGTCCCAAGGACGCGTTTACCCCTGCCGATAATCCAAAATTTTATTCCCTACGTACGCTGATGGAGCGGAATGGCCACGACTTTATCGACGTGCTCAAGGTCGACATTGAAGGTGGCGAATTCGACTCGCTCGAGGTGTTTATCGATAGTTTCCATGGCGAACCACTCCCTTTTGGCCAGCTTCAGCTCGAATTGCACGTTCGGTACAATCAGTGGGAACATTTTCCCAAGTTCCTCGAATGGTGGGAGAAACTCGAAGCGGCGGGTTTGCGGCCATTCTTTTTCGAGCCAAACCTCGTCTACGTCAACCTCGTGAGGGGCGTGCGTCCCGAATTGATAGAGGTATGCGTTGTTTCATTTCTTGATCGTGACGGGACAGTGCTCATTTCGTGAAAATAGTACGCGTTCATCAATATTCGTGGAAGCCATGAGTTGGTATCCGACCGTCCTTTGCCTCGTCGTATCTCGCAGTGAGACCTACTCTGCAGACTACACCCACCTAGGCCATACATATACCCATAGTAATATCGGCATGACACTGGTTTTGTAATGTACTTTGCCCTGTAGTGTTCGTCTACTTTTTTTGCGCGGATTTTGGGCTACCTTAGCAAGAACCTGAGTGCAGTTGAATTCGCCCATGCTTGTTCAAGAAACGTTGAGAAGTGACCCCGGATTGTATATGCTAAGATCTCCCCTGTCCGGAGACGAGTCGCGCAAGGCTACCTTGATGAACCAGAGTACAAGGGGGGCTCTGTTAGTAATTGTTGTTTCCATCATATTATCTTCGTTTTTTTCTGATGCGCCCGTTCCAGTTAAGCGCCGCCCCGTGGTGGGCACAAGGCGCTCTAACTACTTTTTTCCCGTTGCTAACTTGCCCAACAACAACAAGTTGAGTCCGTCCCGCAGTGTTCTTTAACATCTCTATACGACAACATATTGGGACCGGCTATACACGCTTGACGTACTCTCCGAGTCTCAGTCTCTCAGACTTCCCTGGATCGTTAACGACGGACTCGGAGGATACTGTATCTTCTAACAACAAGAGATGGACCTGATGGTATGTTAGCTCAGCGATTGCTTGATAGTTCCTCATGACTATTGACCGCAAGGCGCAATCTCGGCAAGGATATACACCAGTGACCGTTGATATGCGTGCATTGGTTGATAAAGTTCTTGCGCGCTATTCCGCCAAGTTCTCTGGTGGGCGAATATCGTGTTCGGGCATTCGTTTTCTCACATAGTTGACCTGCCAGTATTCCGTGAACTGCTTCAGAACTCAGACGACGCTAGATGCGATTCCGCCGAAATTCGCTTCGAGTCCGCTGCATTCTCGCCTCTAGACCCCGAAGCAATGATAGATGATGGTCCGCCTCTACTACCTGATTTTGACACGACCCACGTGTGTAACGGTTCACCTTTTCATTGCCGTTTACTTAACTAACATTTGTTCAAGGTCGTACAATGGACATTCAGAAACCACGGGAAACCGTTTAGACCACAAGATTGGCAGCGACTACCAAGAATTGGTTTGAAGTCACCCCCGCTTTCCCGTGGCATTGGTCTCATGATTTGTTTTCATTCAGCCTTGGGAAATCCAGACCGAACGAAGATCGGCGCATTTGGTGTTGGTGGGTGTCAAACCTCCCTTCGAACGGAACAATGCTTGAGCATGAACCATCTTTAGGCTTCTTTAGTGTGTTTTCTATCACAGAAAATCCATGCGTGTCATCTGGCGGTAGGATGCTAGTACGTCTTCCGGAGAAGATTCCACACTTACACAACATCAGATAAGGAAATGGAGTTCCGATGGGACGGAGAAAATCAGGTATGGAGACCAGTTCATCACTAGTGCCACCTTTTTCACCTTGCCCGTAGCTGCGCTACCGGTTCGACGACCGACTAAAAACAGAAACTAGGGATCTATGGACAACGTTCAAGATACCACTGCGAGAGGCTGCTCCGATGCCACCAATTGCGGAGTTGATGCAATTCCTTGCATCATCCATTACCTTCATGGTTCGTCTGGAAAATGTAGCCGTGTTCTTTGACGGCCGTCGAGTGGGCCAGATTACCAAGTCTCTGGGACATCCTCAACACATTCCTATTCCTGATGAGCTACGGCGGTCGAGTCCTGAGAACATCATGACGGTGAAATCAATCGAGAAACATCGCAAGTCTTTCCACCATTTGTGTTTTTGTCCACTGATTCTTACGCCGACTAGCCATTACGATTGACGCTAGAATTACGCTCCCTCAACGCGACTTGCATGAGACAAAGGACGTCACTGTGTTCACAGCAGAAGTGGACATCGCTGTGGATATGAAGTTCTCCAAAGAACTGAACCGATGCATGAAAAAGGAACCACCGTCTGACCTCAAGTACAGACTGACATACGTAAGCTGCTCGCTTTCTTAAGCTTTTGAACGCTTACGGATCTATTCTACAGACCAGTAAAGATGAACATGATCGGAGTCACAAGAGCGAATGGAATGACCAGTTCCCGTCTCCATTCCAAGGATTCTGCACCGATCTGGACGGGTGAGCAGCCCGTTGTGTTAGTGACACTTTCGGTCTGATAGAACACCAGAGCTATGCACTCACGGGTCTACATCGCGAGTCTTACAGTGCCTTCTCTTGATTTCAGCTGATAGCTTTGCTAGGGTCATGCTACCGCACAAACAACAGGCATTGGAGGTCACATGGCATCCCACTTCATCCCCACCGTCGAGCGTGAATCAATAGATTTGGCGTGAGTTCAAATTTGTTTGCTGGCACCTTCTAGCGGCTTCTAATACGGCATCCCAGTGACATAAATGTTAGCAGTGCGTATCCCGCCCCGTCAGGAGAAGACGCTCACTTATTCTTATCATCCAGCTTGGAATAGGGAGTTACTATATGTCGGAGGTATTCTATGTCGGGCGGTGTACGAACTGGAGCTCTCCGAAATCCAAGACTCGTGGAAGGAAGCAGCTGCAACTGAACCAGATTTACGCCGAGAGCTACAGGATCAGCTTCACAAACGCTTCCTCCACGTTCTTAAATTCTTCAGGTTCCATCGTTCCACCCCCTCGTCAACAGTCGCAGAGTTGTTAGCAGATTCGTTCTATGGATGTTCAACCCTTCCCTTAAGGCTTCTCTCATCCGTTGGCGTACGCGAAGCTCCTCACGTCAGAGAGTTCAATTCGGTATTAGCCAAATTTCTCAAGTCCGTTCCAATGCTCTCAGAACACGTCACGCAATATGGTGCTGGTTCTATTATGGCACTTCCAGACAAACACAAGATTTCCGCGATAACCCCATCAGACATTTTGCAAGACCTACGTGGCCATACCCTGGACACCGAGGAGCTGGTAGCATTTCTACGCTGGTGGATGAACTCGGCGCGAGATGAATTGGCCTCAGATCTGGTTGACCTACTATTGAGCGCAGCTATTCTCCGCGGCAATACAGGCGAAGAGATAGGCCTATCGTCGGTAACCTCCTTCATCGATCCGAAGGTTCTTGGGCTCCATATCCCATCTGACGGTCCACTTCCTCTCTCCCTCATCCCTATTGGCGTCAGCAAGCATTTTGATTCCAAGGAACTCATCAGCCTCAGGTTGAAAGAGTTCACTGTTGCTTCATGGTTACGGCACTTATCAGATCCGGATGTCGTGTCGGCCGATGAAGAATACAACTTTACCCGATCGACCGACTGGGCGAGAAGTGTTCTCAGCACCCTTTCCCGTGTATGGTTACAGCTTCCTGAAGATATACGACGTGAATCAAGGAAGGCGTTTCAGAACAAGCCATGTATCCCTACCTCCAAAGGCTTGTGCTGCCCAGAATGCTCGTATCTTCCTATCACAGATGGCACTCGGTTCCAACACCTTGACCTGCCAATAGTGAGTTGGGGTTCAAAATCTGAAGTTGACACGGACATAGAGAGATGTCTCCTGTCCCTTGGAGTTCGCAAAGATCCTCCCGTCCATTTTCTTTTGGATCAGTAGGTCCCCGCAATATTTTTGGCTTTTGCACTTACTGAGTGCAATTAGAATGCGGCCGAGGGGAAGTTGGACTGTGCTCGATTTAATAAAATATCTCGTTCAAGAGGAGCGTTCGTTGACCGAAGATGACATTTCTGGTCTCAAACTGACCAAAATCTTCACGAAAGAAGATTCTGAGGGTAGCAGTGAGGAACATATTGGTTACTGTGCTGACGAACTCTTCCCGCCTGTGGACACCTTCCGGAAACTCCAACTGCCAATCATCGAATGGAGCGGGAAATTGGAGTGGAGGGATACATCCAGCGAAGGTGAGCTGAGTGCCACGTACATCCCTTCCGTCTGATCGAGTCGTCATCTAGCTCGACTGTTGTACCGCCTCGGCTTAAATCACTTCCCATCTCTGCCAAAGATCGTGGAACTCTGCTCGTCAGAGGACGATGAAGTCCAAGAGACTGCGTTCAAGTATCTGTGCAAAGAGCTTCAGACACAGTATTCAGCTTACA